>JACXGJ010001473.1:35751-83167 GCA_016801105.1 Esox niger | reverse complement strand
TTTTTTTTTTTTTTTTTTTTTTTTTACAAAAGGTGGGACTTCAGAACTACCCATAGTAAGTAATGTGAGATTGAAAAACATCCCATGTTTTACACAATGTTTATAATCCACCAAAGCACTACATTGCACAAACACTGCATGAGCATGTCTAATTTTTTGAAAGAATGAGTCGACCACACACTATGACTAAGTTGACTGTATCATGGTTGGGTTTAAAATATTGTAAAAAATGTAAACAATGATTTTGGAACATGTGTATGTATGGGCAATGATGATTTGTGAAATAGAAAATAGTGTTTAAAGTCAGCATTAACTTTTAAGCTGCATTATATGTCAAAACGTTACAAACGTAGTGTAAGGTAGCGTATAAATTTGCATGAACAACGCTGATTCATTCACAGTGTGTGCGGATGCTGAGTAAGGTGTGCTGCTTTCTCGTAATGACTTGAAGCAACTTGTGAAATCTGATTTCTGATTGCTCTATATAGTCTTATGTTTGTTAAAAATTGTTTGAAAAGATTATTTGCAATATGGTAACAATAGCCAGCATTTATATGTAAGTGGATGAGTTTGTCGTTAATAGATAAAATAAAAGGACCTGATGTTACAGCTGTGCCGCGATAACTAACATGAACGACTTTTCTACCAGACCAAGAGCATCACTGTGCTTACAAATAGTTAAACTTCACCCGTATGCCGATTTTAACCAATGTAACTTGTGTAGGTCTAATGTGAAGTACGACAATGTAAACCAATGACAGAGGCATAACCCTTTTGACAGTTTCCAGGTTGTCTTATTAATTCCGTTGTTACCATGGAAGACAGGTTTAAATTAATGTACAGGTCATATTTCTTAGATCTGGAGAGTCATCAAAAATACTCCCCTCAGCTAGAGGATACTGCAAGTATCCGTTAATAATCAATTTCCAGGTTACGATACACAGTATACTTGTGTAGGTCATCAAAATATTAAACCTTGAGGACCAATACAAAGTTAAGAGATGTATATTATTCAGGACAAAACAATTAGCTAAACAAATATGACATGCAGCATGAAGAATATTCATTTCAGTAATTTGTTAAATTAAGTGTCCCATGTATCCTTGAACAGGGACTCTTGTATAGTAAGGTTACCAACTTTTCAGAGTGGAGATCAACAGAGCCAAGTGTATCAGCCAACTCTGCTGGATTCTTTTCATAAGGATGAGCATTGTGCCCAGTGATCAGCGAAGCATCAGAATCATCACAAAGACAGCTAAACATCTTGGGAAGACAGTGATCACTTGTCAGCTAAGAAAACCAAATACTCCAAACAGTGCAGGCAATTGATTTGGGGAACCCTCTCCCCATTCCTCAGCTCCTTAGTGGTCAGAGGCACCCAAGCGGTCGGGGGCCATAAGCCACCACTTATGTCGCTTACAATAACATTGAATTAATGGATACAAAAGAACAATTCAGCCTTTGTATTTTCATTGGTTAATTTATAAAAAGGAAATTTGCATATAAATATCAGTCAGTCATTCACCATTAGCTTAGACAGACCTGAGCTTCGGGGGCTTTAACCCCTGTTCTGTTTCAGGTAGCACACAACTTTTTATTTGCACACTTGTGCACTTTGCTTAGACATTCATAAACAGACAAGGCCATTTTACTGTCGACTTATCAACACACTTGCACCAAGTCCTACATGTGATGTGAGAGACCAGAAACAAACTAACCCATTTAGGAGTCAACCTTTATGGCTGTAAAAGAACTATAGGAATATTAAAAATTATCCAGAGACACCTGCCATGTTTACATTTCCAAAACATCCAGATGATAGTGAGTATATACAGAACAGGTCTCCAACCATCCCCTGGAGACCCCCAGCCATTCCATCTGTTAGATGTATCCCAGAGCTTGCACACCTGAATCAAAATTTAAACTAATCTCTATCCACTACGTCATTTAACAAGGGCCATTCCACAAGTCCTTCCGTTCATAAGCTCCGCTTATGCGGTCTGGCAAAAATATAAATACAATTTGTAAATTGTATTTATACCTACAAAATAATATGTTTTATATGAACATCTTACTATGGCCCGTCATACCTTGAAGTCATTTAAGAAGGCATTGTCACAATAGAGAAGATACAATGAGCATTCTGTGTTTAACTCAAACTGAATAGGTCTTTAAGTCCATCATTTAAACCTAATTTGCAAAAAAGTTGGGACACTGTGTAAAATGTAAAGAAAAAATTTATGATGGAATGATGTGCAAATAATTTGAACCCAATTTTGAATTGAAAATTGTACAAAGACAACATATCCAATGTTGAAACAGTGACATTTTTATTTCTTGAAAAATAAATGACCACATTGTATTTGATGCTAGCAACACGTGTCAGAAAAGCTGGGACAGGGGCAACAAAACACTGTAAATATTGTGTAATGCAGAATTTAAGATGGGGGGGTTCACCACTGCGAAAGACTGCGTGGACAAAGAGTACCACAATTTAAGAATATCTAGAGGCACCTCTGCGGACAGGCCCTGGCTGTGACCCTATGCATTGAAATGTCTAATAATAATAATACATGTGATTTTAAGCACCTTTCAGCAAACCCAAGGAAACAAAAACACAATAGTAAGAACAGTAAACAAGGCTTAAAGTGTGCTACTAAGAAGGAAAACCAGCATGAACAAGTCTGTTTTCAATCTATTTTTAAAGATGGTGATTAAATCTGAGTTGCAGGTGGCAGAAGGGAGAGAGTTACAAAGTTTGGGGCCGTGACACTGAATGCTCGGTCCCCATGTTACAGAGTCTAGTTTTTGGAATGGTGAGAGGTCCAGTGTCAGAGGCTACACTGGACAGAGCCTACGAGAGGGGTTGTGTTTGGGGTATGTCAAGGATGTTGGACAGGTATGAGGGGTCAAGGCCATGAAGGGGCTTTATAGGTGAGGAGCAAGATTTCTTAATTGATGTGGAATTTGACAGAAAGCCATTGAAGATTGTACAGTGTTAGAATGATCTGCTCCCAGGGTTTGGTACGAATGAGAATTCTGGCAGCTGAGTTTTGAACAAACTGGAGCCTGTCTGGGGCTTTGCTTGTTACCCCGTACAAGATTCCATTACAGTTGTCCAGACGTGATGTTATGAAGGCATGTATGAAGTCTGTGAGGGATGAGCGGAGCCGAGACATGTTACAGAGTTGGAAGAAAGCTGATTTGGTGACAGACTTTATGTGGAGGTCAAAAGTGAGAGTAGAGTCAATGACACCCAGGTTTTTGACCTTGAGGAAGGGCAGATGGAGCAGTCATCAATCGACATCACAAGGTCACCAATTTTGTTGAGTAGAGCCTTGGGAGCCACCAACATGATCTCAGTTTAACTGCTGTTGAGTTTGAGTCATTTGATGTGACAGACAGTATCAAAGGCTGAAGAGAGGTCTAAAAAGATGAGAATGTTGAAGTGGCGAGCATCCGCAACAATACTCTGTTTTCTAGAACAGTCAACAGACTTAATGTTTCGATACGTAATATTACATTTGTACCGAAGCTTGGTTAGAGGGATGTTTACATAACACAAGATGGCAAGATGGTCAGAGATGGCAAGATCCAGGTCACACAGACCAGAGGGAGATAACCCTGTTGGGCATACAAGGTCCTGGACATGTCCTTTGTTGTGTGTGGGAAACTGTACACGCTGTCTGAAAACAATCCAGGAGAGACATTCACATAGAGATGCCTAGAGGGCCCCGGCCAGGACCTGACACACGCCCCACGACGCCTCAAAATCCTCTGTACCAAAAGCACATTTGTCAACATGAAGGTTGAAGTCACCCAGCATTAGTGTAGAAGGTGGCATACAAGAGGCCTAGAGGCCTCCAGCCAGGACCGGACACGTCAAACAAATAGAATTTCAGAAAACATGGGAAACCATCAAGCACGTCTCTCTTTAGTCTTAGTCTCAAATACAGATACTGCTCCTTGAAGGTATAGTATTTGAAGTGTAACCAAAAGTGGTGTTCAAAACTCTGAGTCAAAAGTAATCAGGACTGGATCAAGGCAATTCATCCTAAATGATCCAGGGTTGCCATCAAAAGTGGCTAATCTCTTGTCATGACACCACAAATTTCAATATTTGCAATATTTGTAATAAAATACAATTTTATTAGGCTCCTCTGCTGGAGCCCTTGTTTTACAGTTACTCATGATATGCACCCTGCTTTCGATCTGGCTAATTCCTCCTGCTTTCATTCCTTCAGCCCACAGTCTATGTCTGTGACACATGATGTCTAATGATCATTCATATGTCTCTATCCTGATTGCATCCATCCAAATTTACCTTAATCAGTCATACTATACAAACCTCTACACAATCCATTACAGTAATTTGATTACACTGATGGTATACCCGTGTTTGCCTTACTTTATTCCCAACACTGGTTGTAGTCCGACATGGCAGCATCAACAAAACAAAAGGCCTGATTCATGAAATGCAAAAACGTCCTCCCTGTACACCAGTATCTCTTGCTTGTCAACTTTTTCTTAACATTATTTGACAAGACTGTCTTAACATCATTCCCTAATAATAACCTAACTATTCCCTTTCAATTAACCAGTCTCTAAAATTGTTAATAAATTGCCACGCAGACTCCTAATAAAAGGCACTAGCAACTAACTACTAGCAATTTGAATTCCATGTACAGTATATTGTTTTGCAAAGTCTATGCTTGCATTGAAATTTGACATTAATTTCATTTATTTGCCTAGTTGGAGCCAAAGATCATACTGCCTCTTGCCTTGTGGACCTCCTTGATTTTATTGCTCCTGCGGTTAATGCAATTCATTGGAATTAATAAAACACCATTAAGTTAAAATTCAACTACAAATGATTTCCTCCGATTCACATAGAGATGCCTAGAGGCCCCCAGCCAGGATCTGACACATGCCCCACTACACCTCATAATCCTCATAATTTGATGTGAAATAGAACAATACCAAACATGGACATAAAAAACAACATTAAGTCAATCGTGTTTCATTATTACAAAAACGGCCACATTTAAAAACTTTACAGTTTTTCTCAATCGCTTTGGCTCATTTATCGAAACGTATGAACATACTGGTAAAAATGTCTAGATGTTTTTTCACCATTCCTCCCTGGAAAAGTTTGTTTTATTCAAATTTACTTACTTTTTGACACGGACTACTTACTGTACTATACAAGAATGTCAGTTTTGTCTAACTGAATGCTATTGTGTATCATACTGAGCTTTTTAGATAATTTCTAGGTAAAAGTCTACTGGAAAAAGTCGATACTGAACAATACTGTACACAGAGAAAGGGTATGCACATTTGTATGTATAGAATACATTTATTTTGTGGCAATGTGTTACATCTTAACAGAAAATTCACATTTGTATGTCCATTTCAGCATACAGTTGTGCTCAAAAGTTTGCATACCCTTGGAGAATTAGTAATATATGTACCATTTGTAAAGGAAACAGGATTGAGCAGGCAAAATACGTCTTTTATTTCTCATGGGATTCACATTCATCTGTTGGTCATAACAGAATAGCACAATCATAAAACAAAACATGGCAACACAGAAAAAATGAAATTACAACTGTTCAAATGTCTGCATTAACTTAGTTTTTAATACTTTGCATTGCCCCCTTTAGCATCAATGACAGCAGACCAAACCCTGTCTATGAGGCCCTGAATTCTTACAGGTGGTATAGCTGCCCATTTGTGTTGGAAAAATGCCTCCAGGTTATGCAAATTATTTAATTAATCGTCTTGTATGAACCGCACGTTTGAGATCTCCCCAGAGTGACTCTATGATATTTATGTCAGGAGACTGTGATGGCCAATTCAGAACCTTCACCTTTTTCTACTGTAACCGCTGGAGGGTCAACGTGGCATTGTGCTTACAGACATTGTCATGCTGGGAAGTTCAAGACCGTTCCATGTGCAGCATTCGTGCAGAAGAGTGCAAATTGTCTGCCAGTATTCTCTGATAACATGCTGCATTCATCTTGCCATCAATTAACACAAGATTCCCTGTGCCTTTAGAGACCCCAACCAAAAAACATCAGTGAGCCACCACCATGCTTCACAGTGGGGATTGTATTCTGTTCACTATAAGCCTTGTTGACCCCTCTCCAAACATATGGTTGTGGTACTTATGGTTGTGACCATAAAGCTCTATTTTGTTCTTGCCACTCCAAATTACAGTGTGCAAAAAACTGTGTGTGAAGGTGTCCTCTTCATGGATTTCAGCTAGGCGTTCAACACTATCATCCCAGACATTCTCCATACCAAACTCATCCAGCTAACTGTGCCAGCCTCCACCTGTCAGTGGATCACAAACTTCCTGACCAACAGGATTCAGCAGGTGAGGCTGGAGAGCACCACATCCAGCACCCGAACAATCAGTACCGGCGCCCCCAGGGTTGTGTGCTCTCCACACTGCTCTGCTCCTCACCCTCTACACAAATGACTGCACATCAAGAGGCCCAACTGTCAAACTACTGAAGTTTGCAGACGACATTACGGTCGTCGGCTTCATCCGGAATGGTGACGAGTCTGCCTACAGACAAGAGGTTGAACAGCTAGTCCTCTAGTGTGGTCAGAACAACCTAGAGCTTAACACGCTCAAAACTAGAGATGACTTTGGACATCAGGAGGAGCCCCCCCCGACTCCCATCACCATTCTCAACAACCCTGTGTCTGTAGTGCAATCATTCAGGTATCTGGGATCCACTATCTCCCAGGATCTAAAGTGGGAGCCCAACACAGATGCCATCATTAAAAATACCCAGTAGAGGATGTACTTCCTGCGCCCGCTTAACAGAAGACTAAGCATATACAGGAATTTAAAGCTGATTATTAATAATGTTAAAAGTCTGCTTACCAAGGTTAGCAGGTCCAAAAATGTGTTTTCCAAACACGGCTGGGTTTAAGTACATTCAACCTAAACCAGAGATATAAATCAGACAATATTAAAGACATAAAAACGCTTATATTGCACCAACATTAAAAAAAGTATACATTCTTTAAAAGTTCAAATATGTCCTTTATTACCGATTGTAATTGCAACACAATTCGAATCAATTACTCAAAATGAAATAACTTACTGTATACTTACAACCTAAACGGCATGCTCTGCGCTGGAAACAACAGCTGTTTTCTGTGGAAGCCGCGGATTAATAAGATAACCATGAAACCGTCAAACAGGTTACGCCTCTTTGTCACCGGTTCACGTAATTGTTCTTCACTATAGAACTAAAGCAGTTACATTGCTTAAAATTGCTATACGGACACAATTTAATTATTTGTACACGTTTAACTAGCACTGCGATGCCCTCGGTCCGGTAGAAACGCCGTTCTCGTTAGTTATCGCAGCTCAGACTTGACATCACGTCAATGATTTGTATCAATTAAAGGCACACATCCGCTTACATATAAACGCTGGCTTTTGTCACCATGTCATTAATCTCTTCAACATTTATAAAACACAAGTCCATGATACAGCAATCAAAAATCGGATTTCACGATTGGGTTCAAATCATTACAAGAATGCAGCACATCTTACACGGAAATCCCAGCATCCACCCACACTAACACAGACAGGTATTCTCAAACTCGCAAATACTACAGTTTGTAACCATCGTTGCCTGTTAAACATTTCTACCAATGTGAAGAAAACAATCTTGCGTTGATCCCCATTGTACTATTTCACAAGATGCCTTTACACATGTTTTGATTACCTGAAATAACATAATCTTGACCTGTCAACAATTCACCGTTGTTCATTCAAATGTATACTTTACCTTCACCCAGAAGGTTTTGTAACGTTTTGCCATATAATGCAGCTTAAAAGTTAATGCTGACCTAAACAATTGATCATTGATCATACATACACGTAACAAAATCATTGTTTTTATTTTTAACAATAAATGAAACCTAACCAATATACAAGCAACCTAGGCATAATATGCGGTTGACATTAATTCCTTCAAAATAATAGCATGGCTCATGCAATGTTTGATTACTGTAGTGATTTGGTGGATTACAAACCGTGAAACATGGCATTTTTTTCAAACTGCATATACAACAGTTTATACTAGTGTTTATTTGGGGGCAATTCCTATATGCAGATCTGATCTTAAAACCCTTCTCTTGTTAAAATAAAAAATGGGCTGAAACTCTCCAAAATTGCAAGTCCCTAACCCCTTCTTTATATCTTACATAAAAAAGCATGTTTCCTGCATGTAATTCTGTACTTTTGGAAAAACACCATGCTACATTGTAAAACATGGAAGGTTAAAAACCACCGGTTCTACATCTGTTGTAACACCAATCGGAACCTAAAAGGCCGGGTGTTATAGCATTGCTGAACCCAGTTGTCCTTTTGTTGAACATCAAACATCATGCTGCTGATATAACACTTGTTTATTGCCTGGGAATGTAACATTCCAGAACCCATTTGTTAAACATCAAACATAACCCACCTGTTATAACACTGTTTTACAATGTATATCAATCATGGACACATCAATGCAACCATAAATTATGAAGTCACCGGACATGCATACTACATTCCGGAAGTCCTGCCCAAACACACGTCATAAAGGAAGTCCCACCCACCGGTCAAATAAATCTGGAAGCCCCACCCCCGAGGGTCATAAATCACAAAAGTGACACCATATACCCGACATAAACTACTCCTGCTGCTGGGTTGATGCACTTCTACTGGGTAATTGCCCATCTCCTGGTATCTCCTCCATGCTCTTGAGACAGTACAACATGTGCAACCTAACTTTTGTTTACTGTGACGTACACACCTCCTCATCCTGAAAGAATGTGATTGATGCAATTGTGAAAAAAACTGACCGGTAAACACAGGAAGAACCTGTTTATTTGAAATGACAAATATATCACAAAACATTTTTTTTAGAGGAATGCAACATTGTTATGTTCTTGGAATTAAACACCACCACTAGTGTTAGTTTTGGAGTAGTTTTAAAAATCATACAATGTAATTTTCTGGATTTTTCTTTTAGATTCCATCTCTCACAGTTGAACTGTACCTATGGTAAAATATACAGACCTCTACATGCTTTGTAAGTAGGAAAACCTGCAAAATCAGCAGTGTATCAAATACTTGTTCTCCCCACTGTAAATTGACCAATGAATAAATAGGGTATTGATGTAACAATGTTAAGGCCTACATTGAGTGTCCTTTGGATTACTTATTGTAACTTTATTTTAGTGACATCATACATCGGTTTTCTGTCTACATCTGCATTATTTTCTCAATTTCCACCCTAATGTTGAGTTACTTTATAGATAATGATAAGCAAATTTTTACAAACTGCAGCAAAATTTGGATGGGTTGGCACAAAATCTATAGTCTTCAGTTAGTGAAGGACGTTGAAAGGATAACATATCTTGCTACAGACAGCCTAAGGACCATTTTCTATGCATGAGAATACAAATTTAATAAAAATTTTAAACAATCCATTTGGCCTTTTTAATGGCACACTATAAATGTGTGAAGCTAAGGGTTCCAGGAAGGGGGGCAGACTTTTAGTAATTGGCTGCTTCAGAGAGTTAAATATGGGTTCAGACTGGTCTCATCTGTGGTAATTTCCCCAACAGGAGTACAGTGAGGGAAAAAGTATTTGATCCCCTGCTGATTTTGTACATTTGCCCACAGAAAAAAAATTCTCAGTCTATAATTTTAATGGTAGGTTTAATTGAACAGTGAGAGACAAAGAAAAACAACAAAAATATCCAGAAAAACTCATGTCAAAAATGTTGATTTGCATTTTAATGAGGGAAATACATATTTGATCCCCTCTCAATCAGAAAGATTTCCGGCTCCCAGGTGTCTTTTATCCAGGTAAGGAGCTGAGATTAGGAGCACACTCTTAAAGGGAATGCTCCTAGTCTCATCTTGTTAACTATATAAAAGACACCTGTCCACAGAAGCTATCAATCAATCAGATTCCAAACTCTCCACCATGGCCCAGACCAAAGAGCTGTCCAAGGATATCAGGGACAAGATTGTACACCTACACAAGGCTGGAATTGGCTACAAGACCATTGCCAAGCAGCATGTTGAGTAGGTGACAACAGTTGGTGCAATTATTCGCAAATGGAAGAAACTCAAAATAACTGTCAATTTCCCTCTGTCTGGGGCTCCATGTAAGATCTCACCTCGTATAGTTGGTACCGTACTCATCGAGAAAACACACTATGCCGTGAAGGATTGAAATCCTGCAGCACCATGCCCCCTGCTCAATAAAGCACATGTACAGACCCGTATGAAGTTTGCCAATGAACAGCTGAATAACAGACGAGAACTGAGTGTTTTGGTCAGATGAGACCGAAATTGAACTCTTTGGCATCAACACAACTCGACGTGTTTGGAGCAGGAGGAATGCTGCCTCATAGTTGGAAATTCCAGGGGTACAGGGTGGACATGACCCCCCCCCATCTTGGGGATAACTATGATTTGTCCCCCCCAATATACACATTTAAATATAACTGTATAATTTCAGTAATAATATAATAATACTAAATTAACATACTTGTGCAGAATATAGACCGCTAATAGCACGTAAAAAAAAATTGCGACACTCCCGCCCTTTGCCTCCCAGTGGTTTGATCCACTGCCCCCCAGCCCTTAGCATTGGCACATCGTGTGGGAACCTGTCGTTGGTGGTTGACTTTCAGTGAGTAGTTCAAATGAAGGATATGTTGGAAATTTCTTTACTTCTACTACTCATACAATTAAAAACCTTTCTAACCGTCACCTGCCTTCATTTTCTCTGCATTGACTGTTAGCTAGCAGTAAGCTGATGCTTGCAAGCAAGCTACAGTAACATCAACCAGCTTTTGTAGCTGTTTAATTCAAATCATTGAGAGAAGATTGCAGTGCAGTGTATGTAGTGTTCCTTAGCTGGCAAAGTGACAGTGTTCGTGTCTACCATCTGAAAGGGATTAAATTCACATGGCTCACGTGGGCTAATCCAGTAAATTAGTTTTATGTTGGTACTGTAGGGTTCACACATACAATAGCTGAATTTCTAGAGCTACAGCAGCAAGCAAACTAATGATGGTGCAAATTAAAACAGTATTACAGCACTTTTTCTGGGGACGATGGACTGGGCCATGTACCATCAAGTCTTGGGTGAGAACTTCCTTCCTTCAGCCAGGGCACTGAGAATGGTTTAAAATAAACCTAAAATTATAGACTAATAACTTCTTTGTCAGTGGGCAAACATACAAAATCCGCAGGGGATCAAATACTTTTTTACTTCACTTTAAATTCAGTTTTTGAATAATCAAATGTTAAGTGAAAGCTAAATATATTTTCCACTAATAGCTTTAATGTTGTAATTTATGGTTATGAAAGCAACTGAAGTGAGGGTACAGACCTAACGTCATCGCCCATTTATGCTGATAGAACAATTAATAGAACCACGGGTGTGTTTCTATTAATGATGTAGGATTTGGCTGACCCCCATTATTTGGACAAAAAATGTGTTAAAGTTTTGTGAATTCCCTAAAATGTAGGAGGTTAATCAAGACACTGTTGTGTTTGTCATGAGGTAATTGTAAATATGCAAAATGTGTGTGCTGTAGCTATGCTAATACAATCTCCCTAGTGATTGCAACAGGTAAACAAATTTAGTTAGGCATGTGTCAACTACAGGATTTTGTAAATGGATGATTGCCAATTTCGCCGACCTATTTGATGGTACTCTGGTAAAGTCAAATTTGAGAGCTGTTTAGCTATGTTAGCAAGCAAGCAAGTTTATTTATATAGCACAATTCATACATAGAAGCAATTCAATGTGCTTTAAAGTGAAAATTGAAATAATGCAATAGAATCAAAACAGTTAGGTCCATCATCAGAACATTTACAAAGAGGTTATTCCTCTGATAGCAGCAGAACTTGCATTACAATTGGTAAAAGATAGCAAGATATACATTTAATAACAAAATAAATCAAGAAGAGAAATATTAAATACAGCATAATAATAAAACATAGAATAATAAAATAGAAATAGAATATAAAAACATAGGAAGCTATAAGGCTCACAGTGTGGTTAAATATAAGAGCTCAGTCATAGGCACGTGAAAAGAGAAGTGTTTTTAGACTGGACTTGAAAATGGACACGTTTGGTGAACGATCTTCTGGTAGTTTATTCCATTTGTGTACAGCATAACTGCTAAACGCAGCTTCTCCATGTTTCGTTTGTACTCTGGGCTCTACTAGCTGACCTGAATTCATGGTTCTAAGAGCCCTGCTCGGTCTATTCTGTAACTGACTGGAAGCCCATGCAAAGATTTAAGAACCGGAGTGATGTGCTCTGTACTTTTGGTCCTAGTTAACATTCTAGCAGCTGCATTCTGAATTAGCTGCAGCTAATTTAGTCTTTTTGGGGAATCCTGTTAAGAGGCCATTACAGTAGTCAACCATACTAGAGATAAATGCATTGATGAGATTCTCTTGGTCTTTTTGGGACAACAGGCTTTTGTTTCTAGATATATTTTTCAGATGGTAGAATGCTGTTTTGGTGACCGATTTGATATGATTGTTAAATGTGAGGTCTGAGTCTATCATGATTACGGATATGATCCTTGGTTTTAAGGACCCAGGAATTGCAAAACACATTCATCTCTTTTATCTTGGTTTAATTGTAGACAATTTTTGTTCATCCAGGTATTTATGTGCTCTATACAGTGACACAGAGAGTCTATTGAGCTGTTGTCACATGGTTCGAGAGCCATATATATTTGAGTATCATCGGCATAGCTGTGGTAGTTAAACAAATAAACAGAGATGCTTGTTTTAGGACTCAAAAAGAACTTTGTTGGCAGATCTCACACTGAACCTTGAAGGTGGTATGGCCATATCCCAAAAATCTGTGAGACCTTGGCGTAACCCTCAAGCCTGATCTCTCCTTTGATGAACATATAAAATAAACTTCAAGAAATGCTTTTTTCCATCTTCAGAATATTGCAAAACTCTGAAAGTTTTACCAAAACCTTATGCAGAAAAATAATCCATGATTTGTTACTTCTAGATTAGATAATTATCTTGCTAAAGGTTTAGATACTGCAGTGATATTGCCACATCAAAATGTGCCATGTTAAAAGACTCCTACCCAAAATGAGTGCTGTAATAAAATCAAAAGGTGCTTCAGTGACAATGACCAGTTGTCATTTTTTACAAATAAATGGAATTTGGGAGTAATGCCGTCACTAGTTTATAGAATAAAACAAACATTTTCATTTTACTAAAACACATACTTATGAATAGTAAAAGAAACTGATAATTTTGCAGTGGTCTCTTAATTTTTCCAGACCTTTATATAGTGAGCGGAAAATTTGCCACAAAATGACATTCATGACCACTGCAACAATGAAAAATCCTGTGGTAGTTCTGTAAAAAACAATGCATTGCACCTCCTCCCAGTATGTAACACTCCAAGTTCCCATTTTCATGATGGACATCCTGTTGCTATTGTTGGTTGGCAAGAGATTGTCATCAACATCACATCTGATGTTTTCCCTTGCGATGCACCAGGTGGGACATCTCCTGGTGATTCCTATTTCATTAATATGTCATCTGGCAGGCCATTTGCAAATATAGCAGACATCACAAACATTTTATGTCTTGTACATTTATGGAATATACAGCTCCGTGAAAAAAGTGCAGTAGTGTCTTAATTTTGTATGTCTGACAGATGTACAGGTATGTCAGACAGATTTTTATAATTTATTGGATACATTTGCATATGATGGCACAATCGATGAAAGAAAGTTTCTAAGTTAATAGGGGTATGACAATTTCATTGAGAATCAACTCATCAGTTTTGATCAGCAAGCCACTCTGCTGATCCCCCCGTCCTTGTCCCTCCGGTTTTGCCACCAATCTGGACTAGGTTTAAATAGACTCTGGGCTTAGCCCACATGCATTGAACTATTAAAATTTGGACTCTTAATATGTTCATCCGGCACAACCAGAAGAGGACTGGTCACCCCTCGGAGCCTGGTTCCTCTCTAGGTTTCTTCCTAAATTTGGCCCTCTTAGGGAGTTTTTCCTAGCCTCTGAAGTTCATCACTATTGGTGTTTGCTCCCTGGGGTTTAAGGCCGGGTGTTTTGTGAAAGCACTTTGTGACAACTGCTGATGTAAAAAGGGCTTTATAAAATACATTTTATTGATTGATTGAACAGACCACACCCCAAAATACAAATCAACTGGCCATTACTTTGTTACACAGCAGTACAGACTATAAACCTCAGATGCAAGGCCTGTTAACCAAGCTTAGTTGCCACAAATTTTCACATGATCTAGTTGACTCTCCTCCAAGCTCTCTGATGCAACGTCATTGTAACGATGGTGATGTTGTTCGTTCTCCGGAGAACGAACACCGAGCCCGAACCCAAAGATGTCCTGTTCCCGACAACCGTTCTACGCAACCCTCTGCCACAAATGTCAACGGCTACAGATCCAGGCACTGATCGATTCCGGTGCCGATGATAGCTTTCTGGATTCGTCATTGGCAACCCAGCTGGGGCTGTCCTCGGAACCGCTCGCGGAGGCCATTGAAGCCGTGGCATTGGATGGCCGACGTCTGGCCAGGGTAACTTCCCGAACGGAACCCGTCCAGCTGCGGATGTCTGGTAACCATTCCGAAACCATCCGTCTGCTCGTCACCAATTCCCCCCACATTCCGCTGGTCCTGGGATACCCTTGGCTGGTTCGACACAACCCAGTCGTTGACTGGTCCGCAGGTAGGATATCGAGGTGGAGTCCGACCTGTCACGCGGACTGTCTGCGAGCCGCCGGTCCCCTTTCTCCGCCAGACAAGAACCCAGGCTCCCGACCCCCTGACCTAACTGGGGTGCTGTCAGTATACCACCACATCGGGGAAGTATTTAACAAGAGTCATGCGCTCTCGCTCCCTCCACACAGGCCATATGACTGTGCTATCGAGCTGCTCCCCGGCGCCACTTTCCCTAAGAGCCGCCTGTACAGTCTCTCCAAACCCGAGCGAGAGGCCATGGAGAAATATATTAGGGAGTCTCTGGATTCAGGATGCATACGACCATCCTCCTCCCCTCTGGCCGCTGACTTCTTTTTTGTGGGGAAGAAGGATGGTTCACTCCGTCCGTGCATCGACTATCGCGGATTAAATAGCATCACGGTCAAGAACAAGTACCCCCTCCCTCTGATGAATACTGCATTCGATTCCTTGCAGGGCGCCACCATATTCACAAAACTGGATCATCTGGTCAGAATAAGGGAGGGGGACGAGTGGAAGACAGGGTTTAACACGCCCCTAGGCCACTTTGAATATTTGGTCATGCCATTTGGCCTCACCATCGCACCGGCAGTATTCCAAAACTTTACCAACGACGTGCTGGGTGACATGATTGGGAGGTTTGCTTTCGTGTATCTTGACGATATTTTGATTTTTTCCAAGGACCCAACTGAACACACCCAGCACGTCCGCCAGGTCCTTCATCGCCTTTTGGAAAACCGTTTATACGTCAAGGCAGAAGTGTGAGTTCCACTCCTCGACAGTCGCTGTCTTGGGTTACATCGTCTCGGCGGGACAGATCCGTATGGACCCGTCCAAAGTGGAGGCGGTGGTGGAATGGCCGGTTCCGAGCTCCAGGAAGGAGCTACAGCGGTTCCTGGGCTTTGCGAATTTCTACAGGCGTTTTATACGCAACTATAGCCAGGTGGCCGCCCCGTTGACAGCACTGACCTCATGCGTCAGACCCTTCAGTTGGACCACGGAAGCGGACAAAGCTTTCCGGAACCTAAAGACACGCTTCACTTCGTCACCTGTTCTGTCCCAGCCTGATCCGTCTCGCCAGTTCGTGGTCGAGGTAGACGCCTCCGATGTCGGGGTGGGGGCAGTTCTCTCCCAACGCGCTGAAGACCGGAAGCTCTACCCCTGCGTGTATCTGTCTCGACGGTTGTTGCCAGCAGAGGCCAATTACGACATCGGCAACCGGGAACTGCTAGCCGTTAAGGTCGCCCTCGAGGAGTGGCGACACTGGCTGGAGGGTGCGGAAGTGCCATTCCTTGTTTGGACCGACCACCGCAACTTAGAATATGTCCGTTCCGCCAAACGCCTCAACCCTCGCCAGGCCAGGTGGGCCTTGTTCTTCTCACGGTTCGACTTTTCACTCACTTACCGACCGGGGTCCAAGAACACCAAACCCGATGCTCTATTGCGCATCTACTCCAGGGATGAGGAGTCGTGCGCACCAACCGACGCAATCCTTCCTGAGCGATGCGTAATCGGCGCTGCGCTCTGGAAAGTGGAGGAATCAGTTAGAGCTGCTCTCCTCCTAAATCCTGGACCGGGAAACGATCCCCCCAGCTGCCTCTTTGTTCCTGAGGCGGTTCGATCGGCAGTTCTGGACTGGGCCCATGCTTCAAAACTCACCTGTCATCCCGGCCTGGCCTGTACAATGGCTTTTCTTCGCAGGAGATTTTGGTGGCCATCAATGCGTAAGGACGCAAAAACCTACATTGCTGCTTGCCCCGCCTGCGCCCAGAACAAACTGTCCACTCGTCCCAGTTCCGGACTCCTGCATCCTTTGCCTGTTCCCCGGCGCCCCTGGTCCCACCTATCCTTGGACTTCGTCACCGGGTTACCCGCCTCAGACGGTAACACGGTCGTCCTGACGGTTGTGGACCGGTTTAGTAAATTTGCCCGGTTCATTGCGCTGTCCAAACTCCCCTCGGACAAGGAGATGGCAGAGGTGCTAGTTAAGGAGGTCTTCTGCATCTTCGGCCTGCCCATCGACCTTGTGTCTGACCGAGGCCCACAGTTCACATCCGCAGTTTGGAGGTCCTTCTGTCGCGCCATCGGCGCCACCGTAAGTCTCTCATCTGGTTTTCACCCCCAGTCTAATGGGCAGGCCGAACGTGCCAACCAGGCCCTCGAGATGTCCCTCCGCTGTATGGTGTCCACTAACCCCACCACCTGGTCATCTCAGCTTCCATGGGTAGAATACGCCCACAACACCCTTCCCACTTCCGCAACCGGCATGTCCCCGTTCCAGTGCCTCTTCGGTTTCCAACCCCCACTTTTCCCTTCCCAGGAAAGGGACCTGTCTGTCCCCTCTGTCCAGGCACAGTTCCGTCGCTGCCACCGCACCTGGCACCGTGCCAGGGCCTCGCTTCTTCGTTCCGCCGGGACCTACCGTGCGAGTGCCAACCGCCGCCGTGTACCGGCCCCGTCCTACTTCGTGGGTGATAAGGTGTGGTTGTCCACCAGGGACCTGCCACTTCGGACCGAATCTCGTAAGCTCTCCCCTCAATTCATCGGACCCTTCGTTGTGGACCGCGTCGTCAACCCTGTGGCTGTCCGACTGAAACTTCCTCCGTCTCTTAAGGTTCACCCGACCTTTCACGTCTCCTGCCTCAAACCCGTCTGTCACAGCCCGCTCCTTCCTCCGCCTCTTCGTCCTCCCCCTCCTTGGATCATCGATGGGGGCCCTGCCTACACCATTCGTCGCATCCTGGACTCTAGGCGGCGGGGTCGTGGCTTCCAGTACCTGGTCGACTGGGAGGGCTATGGGCCTGAGGAACGTTGCTGGATTCCCCGTCGTCAGATTCTGGATCCCTCCATGCTCCGGGAATTCCATCGTCGGCGGCCGGGTGCCCCTAGCGGTCCGCCTGGAGGCGTCCGTCGGGGGGGGGGTACTGTCACGTCCCCGCCTCCGCGAGCGTGCAGCAGAGAGCGCCCGCGCTCCTGAGTTTCTGTGCACACCACCTCACACACCTGTCACCAATCACCACTCACACACCTGTCCCCATTCACCTCATCAACACACATACTAATACACCTCCCTACCACTTCTCCCCTGCCGGATCAATGGTTTACGCAAGCATACCACATCTCGCAATTTCCTCGAACAGACCTTCCGTGTACCGAATTATCGCCCGTCCCCGACTACTATGCCTGAGCCCTGCCTGTACGTCTGTTCTCCGCCGGAATTGCGATCATTTGCCTGTCCCCGACTACTCTGCCCGTTCCCTGACTGTGCTTCTGCCGCCCGCTTGTGTATCGACCATCTGCCCGTCCCCGATTACTCTGCCTGCTGCTCGTTTGTGCCTTCGCCATCGGTTCGTGAGACGCCTTGCCTCCCGTCCCCGACCGCACTGTCTGTCTCTTCCCCTCACCTCTCCAGTCCGCGATTGGGTCCTTACCTGCATTCCTGACTTATACAACGTAATGTGTCTGACAACGTTGAATTACGGCAGTTGATACATTTCCAAAATACTGGTGAAGTTGGGGATTTTGGCACATTCTATGCAATCATTATGGCAGGCTTGGATACCATGATTGTTAGATCTTCAGACTTTGTACACTGGCCTTGTGATCGTCTGCATAATGAGTTGATTGGTGAATGTCTAATATCCCTCGTGCATGTGACCATGAGAGCAGATTAATATAATGAATGCACGTTTGGTAATTTACTTGAAAGTGTTATAAAGAGTAATGCTGAGATTATGATTGATGAATCACTAGAACTGCTGGTACAAATTGTTTAAAATCGCGAGGGTGGTGCCCCATGGCATGAAGCTTAAAACTATAGATAGAGCAGATTATCAATAAAAAATGTGGCTGTGAATAATGATTCCATGTGTTTTTCTGTTTGTTTGATGGGTATGTTGAACCGGCAGTACACATGCTGCGGCCCTGGTTAGTGGTCCTGAGCTACATATGGGAGCTGGTTTAGCATTAGATGATTGTGTGGCATTCACAGATATTTGTTTGGTTTGAAGAAATGACAGGGTGTAAATTGTTGTCTTTCATCAAACACGGGATGGTCACTTTACCAAGTTTCAAAACAGCGAGGACACCCGCCCAAGTACCATCTTTTTGTACTTACACGATCACCACTTCTATGGCATTGTGAATCTGAAGGGTTTTCTGGGTGTGTTATATGTTTGTGAGTGGTGTTATACAGGTTTTAACACCCGTGGCGATCATGGCTGTAAACATAGCTGTAGTGTCTGTCTTCATGAAGATTGTCATAACCAACCCCGTAACACAAAGCAGGGCACAGACTGTATGCGGATATGATATTCTGACTTTTGTTTTAGACAGCAAAAAGCCTTGAAGCACCACAAAAGTGTGAGTCATTGGGTTAGCAGGTGTGATCAGAAGAAATACTGTGTCCATTGCGGCCGTCATTACAACGTTAGTATTACCAACTATAAAGCACACAAGTGCATGGCTAACATGTGTCCGAATTGTTACATGGATCTGTCACTTGGAATTAATCATCAGTGTTTCATAAAACCCTCTAAACCCGAGGACCCCAGTGAGGGCGGTGTTTTATGAGACAATTGCCAATACTGTGAACGGTGTACACAGTATTGTTCCACAGACCCCTTTTTCATTCAGGATGAAATATAAGTCTTACTGTCTGAAGGATGTGGTCATCTTGAGAGAAGGTTGTATGCGCTACAGACTTGAGTTCCTGGGGTGTGGTGGTTTGGACCAATTCCGGTCAATTACGATTGCTTCGGCTAGCATGAAAGTCTTTTGCAACAGATTACTCACCAAAGACACCATTGCATTGGTCCCCACAGACAACTACAACCGTTGTCAGAAGACATTCTCAAACAGCTCAAACCAACGGCTTGAATATGTGGCCTCTGAATATATCAATACAGCATGCCTTGAACCGGGATTAAATGAAAATCAGTGCCTCCTATGTTAATGGATACAATGAACGCGATGGTATGTGCACTGTCTCTGAATTTCTAGGCTGTTTCTGGCACGGTCACCCAAAGTGTCATTATTCAACAAGCACGAACCCACTGTTTTCACACCACCGTAACCTGAGTGCAATTTACCATGTCCAAACCATGTTTGTTAAAGGCAAATCTAGTAGAACTATTAACTTGAGCACAAACTACTTAATCTTGTGTAAAAAAAACTGTGACAATCAGCAGATTAGTATTTTAGGCAGACAGATATACCCCGGTCTCGATTCTCCATGGAGAGTTTGAAAGACCCAACACATCCGCCTTTTGGTTATTTACTTATTGCCTTTCGAGCTACAACACCAGAAGACTACAGTCTGAGAACAGGGTTATTTTCAGGGGATTGGCCTGTCATGTACGTTCTTAAGAAAGTCTGATCATGTCTAAATGCATTCGTAGAAATGTACCAATTTTGAAGATGTTATTTAAGGCATGTCAACAAAAAGTTATTTTTGAATCAGCTTTCACCGACCTCATTCTGTCACTTTGTGAAATAGCGCTTAATCTAAATATACCCTTAACAGAATTGCAGCTCCGAAATGTCACGTCCCCGCCTCCGCCAGCACGCAGCAGAGGGCGCCCGCGCTCCAGTAACACAATGCGCCTGCGCTCCCGACACTCAGTGCGCACCTAAACACACCTGTCACCAATCACCAACTCACACACCTGTCTCCAGTCACCTAATCACCAACCATTCAAGTACAGCTCCCTGCCATCTCACCCCTGCCAGATCAATGGTTTATGTTTACATGCCATATCTCGCGTTTTCTCGTTCTTCGACTTGCCTATCCGTGTTTCGACCCTTCGCCCGTTCTCGACCGTCCTGCCTGACCCTAGCCTGTACTTCAGTTGCTCGCCGGTATTCTGACCTCTCGCCTGTTCCCGACTACTCTGCCTGCTCCTCGACCGTACTTCTGCCACCAGCCCGTGTACCGACTCTCTGCCCGTCCCCGACTACTCTGTCTATCGTTCGTCTGCCCCTGCGGCGCCGTTACCTTAGACGCCTTACCTCCCGTCCCTGCACACTCTACCTGCCCCTTTCCCACTTGCTCCCAATCCGCGTTTGGATCCCCGCCTGTGCCCGTGACACGAAAAGTAAAGAGACATGGTTAAACAACATTGATCATGTTCAGAAAATGTTTCTGGTGCCACAACATCAGTTAGAGAAACTGCAAGAATCCAAAACAACTAGCACCAATGTAAGACAATCTGTTGAAAATGATTTGGACTCATCGCTTCGCAATATACTGTTGATGCCTGATGTGGATTTACATGAGGAAGCTAAAAGACACTGCAATTTTACAGAGATTTTTGACTGTTGTGAGACAGGGGGAGCTTCACACAAATACACTGACATTAAGTCTACTGTTAAGAATGATAATGTGATAAAGGCGAATGTGATATGTTAATAATATTAATGTGATAAAGGCTAATGTGATATGTTAAGGTTGATGTAGAAATTTAGTAGGAAGTGGGAAGAAGAAAGGTGCCGAATAGAAATTAAGCTGCAACAGGCTTGGGAGGGGGAGTCATGTACCACAAGTGCTGCAGTAACAGGAAAAACAAATGTTATTGGTTAGGGTGGGCTGACCAGGGATCCGTGCCTTATGAGCAGAGGCAAGACAATGAGGAATTTGAGTAGTCACGCCTATAAGAAATAATGTATAGGTAGGGGGTAGATTAGGGACGGGGTGGGAACTAGAAAGGCTATAAAGACCGCACCGAGGGGAAGTAACTTTAGACTTGTTGGTAAGCTTGTCTCCAGATATATCTGATTGGGTAATCAATAAAATCGGCTGATTATTGATTATAATATTGTTCTCTTCCTTATTGACTTCATTTCATCAACTTATTCGGGTGAAGCAGGTTTGGTTTCAACACTACCCGGGTCTGAGACAGGGCCTGATGTAGTAAACATGACTGAGACCAAGCAAACTGTTGACCGAAATTATAACCTTGTTTATAACGTTTTGGATACTGTGCCTGCGAGGCATAGGAAGAATGTTGAATATATTCTTAATAGAATGCACAGGTCTAAAGATTTTACTCCATGGACTTCAAATGGTGAATTCATTTTCAAAGGTGAGATAATCATGGGCTCGCACCTGTTGGATCTCGTTAAAAACGTGACAGCCACCACTACAATTGCTGATGCTAGAAGGCCGTTGATGTGGGTGGGGTTTTTAGAGGCCATGGCATGTCTCAACATGCCTTTTACAAATATTCCAAACGAGCTTGTAAGGCATAAAATCAATTTGTATAAACAAATGTCTGGCAACAATGGATGATTTAGCCACTCCCCCAGCAACTGGTTATCAACCAACCAAAGTTTTCTTTGTACCCCCTGCCAAGGACCCCACAAAATAGCTTCCATTTTAAAGTGTTTATATTTTATGTTTTTGTTTCACTGTCAAAGTGTATGTTTTACCTTGAATGTTGTATGAAAAATACTATGTAAACATTGATGTGGTTTTATTTTTGAATAATAAAGCTGACATACAAATGATTTACTTTTCTATTTCTTCAACAACCATGACACAAATTAAACAATTCACAAGATTGAGCATGTTGTATGCAATTGAACATTTGCTTATTACGCTTACTCTGGTACATCTTAGCTACAAACTTTGAGACTAGCACACCATTTTCTCGTAAATCATCAATATAAGACACAGCATCTTTATAACTCAGACCTCTTGTCATTAGATAAAGAACACACAATGTTGACCACAAGTTGTTGAAATCATGTCCTGTGCTTGTTTTGAACTGTATTCCACATTCTCAAAAGTTGATTGACTTGGGAAAATACGTACAATCTCGGGGGGTTCCAAAATTGTCATAAAACCTTCCAATGCCATTGTCTGTGATGTAAATAGCAAGCCAGTGCTCCCCGGGGTGATTACTCGGGTGTGCATTAACGATCATCATTCAGGCAACATCTCGGACAGGTCCACTAGGTAGTTGGTCGCCTTTCAGCACACCACAGAGATGAGTCCTAGATGAACATTGGTTCACCACACCTGTCAACTCTGCTGTATTCATTTCCACACAGTTTTCATAATACTAGTCAACCATGACTTGCAGCCGGTTTGACACTTCGATAATTGAGTCAAAGATTTTATAAACAACCAAATGAATTGTGTGGGGCAGTTACTGTCTGAACCTCATCTAAAGTTGCACATTCCCTGACTTGATCAAGGTTAGGTGCTGACCGCATTCCTCATCCAGCGCGCAGGTGAATGCAAAAAGGGCATAGCCGTGTAAGAAGTCAGACCTGTCAATGCTTGGTCCTTTAGGTGTTTTCCTGAAGCTAAGGCCAGTTGGTAAAATTCATGCACTGCTGACCCTGTTGTGTAATTTGGTTGGAATGGTTTGCTACGAAATTGCTGACCGTCGACATACATAGCCATAAACTCAAAATTATGTTTGAAATTAAATAGATTTTTTTGTGTAACTTCCTGTAAAACTGTCATTGTCCACCACTTCAACAACAATACATTTTGGCCGAGGTCCTAAAAATTAGTTTTCCTGGTTGCAAATGCAACCGGTAAACTTAATGTCTTCATGCACACTCTTTAGTAGTTGAGAGTAGCGCTTGAGCTTGTCCAAGTTTCACGGCTAGTAAAACAGTCACTTTCTTGACAAATAGTGACGCAGATAATATATGCAATTGATTACGCACATCCCCGGCCCCCATAAGACAGAACTCATATTTACCGCGGACCATCCTAACATTTATGTCAACACTGTTTAGCATGAGTTTCTCTTGAAAGAAGATATCACTATGAACAGGGCTGTCCATTTCAAATGTGGTATTATCCGCTGAATATGCAGCCCTTTTCGTGAGTCCATCGTTCTCGCCTGCAGGGTCTGTAACATTCATGTGACCTGCAGCGTCCTTGCCAGGACCAGCTGAAAACTGTCTTTAATGTATCACATCCATAATTCAGAATTGTCTCAATAATGGCTCTGCATGGGTATGTGTAGATACTCTGGCTTATTAAAGCCCAAGGAGATATCCACTTGTGAAAATAGGGTGGCTATCAGGTAGTTGATAACCCCAACAAGTGCTCCGGCATCAATATTAGTTCCCTCCAGTTTAGTGACTTTTACACGTAGGTACAACAAAGTATTGTTTAGATTGACATAGTCTTTGCCATTTCCTGCAATAAAGAACTCCAGAGGGGCTGCGTCTTATATTGCTGATAGGGTCGGTATTTCAATGTATGTATTTTTCTCAATAGATATCTGTGTGAAAGGCACTGTGAATAAATCCAACTCTGTTTTCATACATTTACCAGACATACGGTATAGGAGTGCAATCTTCTTACAATGTTCTTAATCAAGTTTGCGATGTTCCCTTTGTGTGTCCTTGGAGCTGTATTTTTTCTTTATCCGTGGCTCTTGTTTTTGTCTCATTCTTGCATTTTTTTTACTCTTTGTTAGGCTCCTCCTACCGGGTGGTCTCTTTCTAACACCTTGAGTCATAACCGTCAAGCCTGATCCGTCCTGCCGTTTAGTTTCTCGTGACATAACACTGCTGACAACATTGCCAACTATATTCCTCGCGGCATTTTTCTGATGTGGTTTTGCTATTGAGAACCCATGCTTCAACAAAGGTATTGCCACTCTGAAAAGCCCTCGGAAAAGGTACCTTCGACCAGCCCCATACATTGCAGTGCTACCATGATACCCCATGAACCGTTTCCGGCCTGTGTGGTGTAGTATTCAACATGCTTTTGAGGGTCATCGTAGAGTTTCAGAATCTGCATTTTGTATTTTAGAAGATTGTTTGACAGGTTTAAAATCAGTAATTTAGCAATCACCTAACCCACTTTGAATAAAAACAGCTGATTCTGATCAGATTTTACTTCAATACAGATCTCATCAAACTGACTCTTACTAAGAGGTACGTAGTGTGGCTTGTCTTATGTAACTGTGACAACTTCATTATTTTTCTCTACAATATGTACAGATCTCAACAGTTGACTGTCATCAACTTGTTGATAATCAATTATATCTGTGTAGATGTATAGGGTGTTAAACTCTGCCAGAATATCTGTGGGGAATAGGCCGTAACATGGGGTGTACCACCGATTGCCTGGTTTTAAGCCTAATATCTGTTCCAGTTTTGCACAGAATTTCTAACTTAAACGGGTCTCGCCTTATAGAAACATTCTATTTTCAAACTCATCATTCCCTGCCCATAAATGTTGATCTCGTGTTTTGAGTCATGTAGTTCGAATGCGTTTTCACCCCATGTAAGAATCTTCCACATATGTGGATATTGGAATTATATCAAAGATACTTCCCAATCACTTTTCAAATCTATACCTTTGGCAAATTATGTGGTATAGCTCGAAATTGCATTGTTCGGATGTCTCGATGTGTTACTGGCCAGCATTATGTAGAAACCTCCGTCACCCATGCTGATCGCAGTGAATGCAATTGATGTGATCCTGAAAATCCTGGAGTTTCATCCATTTTCTAGGTCAAGAACATGTTTCGATGGTATCCAGCTGTTGAATTTCTCAGGCAATTTCTTAACCTTGGAGACATCTTTGCTTATCTATTACCTAGTATGTAACTCTGGTCTGTGGTTGTGACACAATGTCTATATAATACAGAGGATCATGAGATATTCTGAATAGGGGTATCTGTCCTTTGTTCCTTAGGAAATGTAGGAGAGGGGGATCTGGTATTTGCCTAGGAGCATCATTGACTGGTATCGGCAGATTATAGGGTTTCTCTTTGATATGCACATCTGTATAACTCTTTAGTTATAACTATTGTCTGGCAGGATGCTGTAAGCCCTAACAGAGTTGAAGAGGTTACCCATGTGGAGAAGGACAGCCTGCCCTTTGTGTGAGGCCTAGGTTGTAATAGAACAAACGGAATGTATTCCATTGAGTTAGCACAGAGGTGCAGCATTATACCACATCCCTTTAACTGTTATAAATACTGACTGTTGTTGAATTTTACTTTAGAGGCTCCTCGAATGATTATTCTGTAAGCATTTGACGCGTCTCTCTATTTGCAAATAAACTGCAAATTGTGCCAAGAGAATTTTGTCTCTGTCTTACTCCTTTGAGTGTCTATCGATGAAATTTCCATCACAGTACCCATGGAATGCATTCTGTTATTGTAAAATAGTCATCTGGGTACCCTTTTTCAAACTCTTTTCTAAACTCTCCTAGCGACTTTGAATGTCTCAAAACCCAGAACTTGTAGGTTTGATTACCATTTCTCATTATGGTTGTACCATACAGGTTCTTAAGAACTACTCTTACATTTTCTTCACAAACATCAGCAGGCTTCATCTTAATTGATCGATGAGCTAAATCTTGAATAACCTCATTGTGACGGTTAGGTGACGGATTGGTCCGCCATCTCCCGCATTCTCCGGTTTACCAACAGCCATGAACTCATCCCGGTCCCATTTGTCTTGTCTTGTCATTCATTGTTCACACCAGGTCCCAATCATCCAATTAGTATGTGTTTAAATGTTCCTCCTCTGCTCCCCTCAGTTGTGAGTCATTGTTTCCATGTCAGTCAATGTAAGTGCGCCTGTTTGTCTATGTTCATTTTCAGTTTTCAGTTTGCCTCGGTGCTCTTTGTTTTCTGTTCTGTTGTTTTGTGTGTGTTCGTTCATTATTAAGAGTCCACCGATTTGCAACCCTCTGCGTCCGTTATATCTCAAAAAATTCTGTTTGTTTTTCAATCGAATTGTTCACGTTATAGGTCACATTAAAGGTGGAAAAGGTTCTGACATGATAGATCTTTGTCTTATTTTTTTACATCACAATCTCCTGGGATATTAACAGGGGTGTGTAGACTTAAAATTTCTGTCTAAATCACAGCGTGATACTAGAGGTTATTTGGGCACAACCTTGCATATGGCTCTACTTTGATTCTAAGTGCTACTATTTTCAGCAGCTGCATAGACAAAGCATTGATATCTCCACTAAAACAACTCTCCAAAACAGATGTATAACCTGGTTCTCTGTTTTCCGGCTGTTCATACATACCTGAGAAATGCTTTTCTCTGAATTACTAAATGTGATTCAGAGAAAATATTTATCTATTTCGTTTTTGGCATACATTATATCAATCAACCTAAACCAAGCGACCCATGCTTTACTTTTGCTAAATGCTTTTGACATTACTACAAGCAATCATTTTTAACACCAGCAAAATGTCCTTGTACTTCAGAAAATCTAGGGTTGTATTATCTCTGATGGAGTAAACCTGTTCATTTAGGGCCTGGTATGCGCAGTGCAAGGGAACCAGTTGGGAGTTGCATAGCTATCACTGTACGTAATTAACTCTCAGGGTAAATCACCCAGTTCTCCAAGCCAAGATCTAATGAAGACAAACAGAATATGTATTACCTTGAACTGAACAATCCCAGGTGAGATATTATTTTTTGGGCATTTGTTTTGTAGATCTAGACTTCATCTCCTCTTGCATGCATTCATTCCCACTCATCTGTTAATATATAGAGCAATACATGTGTGCTGTGATTAAATTCTATTCGAGGAAAAACTCTACTACCTGCTTTGACTGGGGTGTTATGAGGGATGACACTGAAGGAATTCTTCCATTCCTTTCTGAAGGTAGTGTGCCTACCTGGGGCTCTTGTTTCAGGTTAAGGTCCCTGAGAAGAGCATTTCTGATTGCATATAATGACTCTCCATATCACCTGCACACACCCAGATAAAGTATTATGGATAATTGTTATTTCCTGTAGTTTACTAGGTTAGTTTGACTGAGTCATTTATAGCACTAGCATGGGAGCAATTAGAATACATTTGATTCAATACTGCCCCAGAATTACTCATTTATGGTAATACTTGAAAAAAATCTATTTATGATGATTAATTATTGCTTAATGATAATATATTACTAAGAAATCTTAAAGCAAACCTTAAGTTTGCAAAGTGGAATTGCACAAGTGCAGAATTTGGTCTTTTGTTCACCTATATCCTTTAACTACAAATAGTAAGAGAGTGAAACAAAAGGTGTAAGGCATGTAGTGGAGCCACCTTCTGTCTCAATTCTGGCTAGCTGCACTTTAGATTGCACAATCATGGACAACATGTTGCTTTCATTTATTTTGTGAAATGGCGTTCTTCCAGCCAATCAATAGCACCAGTTTGTATGTGGAATATTTGGGTTGACTCCAGTCAGTGTATCAAGGGCATGGTTAAACTGAAAGCCATGTTGGTAGTTAAATGAAATAATTAGCAATTTTTTCTAATTGGTGTTGGGTACTTAATCAAAACCTACTACTACCTTTACTCATGTTTCTACTCTTACTTTCCAGAATGAAATTGTGTTAAGATATAAATATTTTTATGGTAGTTTTGAAAGAAATATAGTGGTAGTTGACAGCAAAAACTACAAATCAAATATGAAACCAAGCCGACATTTCACAAAAGTTATTTACAGCCAATCTGATTTGTGTTTCTGCAAAGATAAACAACATTGCTGAGAGCCCAGGAATGTTGCACTGTAAGAGATAATGATGGTATGGTTCATGCCTGGGAAGAACACCATGATACACTTCATGACTTTTTGAACTACAGGTCATATTTCGCAAATCTGGAGGGTCAGCAAGTTAACAATATTGCCCTCAACAAGAGGTCTCAGCAATCATAATTTAACAGTCAACATGCAAGACATGATATACGGTATCCATTTGTAGCTGTGTAGGTCATGATGATTTAAAATAGTATAAATCTTGATGGGGATGTATACAATTCTTAGTTACTGAAAAATCATTTTGTAATATTAATGATATCATCAAAATATTTGTTTAATATTTGTTAAATGAAGGGTCCCATTTGGCATTTAACAGTGACTCATGTATAGGACAGTTAATCATCTATCAGAGTAGATGTCAGCAGTGCCAGGTGCACCAGCAGCAGCAACTCGCTTTCTTTCAGAGGGATGGAGAACCAGCGTTGTGTCCAGTAAACAGCCAACGAATACTACAAACACATTACATTACAGACTCACATGGGCAGGAAGATGTTTGTACTGACATGGGAACCTAGACTTCATCACTTCATACAGTGGGGCAAAAAAGTATTTAGTCAGCCACCAATTGTGCAAGTTCTCCCACTTAAAAAGGCCTGTAATTTTCATCATAGGTACACTTCAACTATGAGAGACAAAATGAGAAAAAGAACCAGAGAATCACATTGTAGGATTTTTAATGAATTTATTGGTAAATTCCTCGGTAAAATAAGTATTTGGTCACCTACAAACAAGCAAGATTTCTGGCTCTCACAGACCTGTAACTTCTTCTTTAAGAGGCTCCTCTGTCCTCCACTCGTTACCTGTATTACTGGCACCTGTTTGAACTTGTTATCAGTATAAAATATATATGACACTTTGTTGGACTCAATGCAATGTAATGATGGGAGTGACCCACCATACAAAGGAAGAAAATAGCGACCAGACATACTTGTTGGGATGGAAGTAGACTGCACAGTGCTAGGCCAAAATGAAAGCCGGGCACCTGCTGTTCAAGGACGTGGTTTGCACAGCAGTAAAACTGAAAGATTATGTGTGGCCTGGTGATTACACTGGTATGCATGTAATAAGCATTGCCATATTGTTGTAGATGACAAATATCTGTTTTGGCATACCACAGATAAAAGTGTAATCTTCAAGTCAAGTTCTCAAATGCCACATCTCGCTTGCTCACTTTCTGAAGTAACATTCCCTCAAATACATCTCTAACACAATGAGTGTCTACGTGTTAAGAAAAAAACATAAATAGGTTGTACACATTCAACACATATACTGCTGTTGCATGGGTTTGATTCCATCCCAGATGCAAATTAAAGACCCAGATGGAAAGGGAGGTGTTGCTGTGCAGCTTTCCAGCACAGTGCTGCACTGTGTTGGAAAAATCAGGGCCAAGAAACACTGGTTCACATTGGGGTTTGTATCCATTCCAGCCCAAGTGATGTACTGTCCTCTCAGGAATTTCATTCTGGGGCTGGGCTTGCTTGTGCGCAGGACTGGCTCATTAGTCAGTTCTCTCTTGAGTTGCTGGAATGCCACCTGCATGTCCTGTGACCATTCGAATCTCTCTGGTCTACCCTCCTTGTTAATGTTTGTTGGGAATTAACTGGGTATACCCTGTAAAAATGTATGTTATGTTACAGTAATTTACTTTAAATTAAAATATACATAAATATACTGTAAAATAGCAGTAATTACTTTTCAATATATCTATGTTTTTCATCTGACAGTACATTTTAGGAGTGGTCTCTTAAAAAATAGAAGTTGTAATAAAAGACCACTCCAAACTTTTCTTAAATCAGCACCTCAACATGAATGGTAGCCATTCCATTCCAGTTTCTGTTAAATTCCAACATAGGCACACCTCATTTTACATAATGAGATAATGATGAGGTGATTACCTGAACTAAATCAAATTTATTGAGGAGTATAAAAAACATTGCTGTGGTCATCACTATCCTCTTGCAATAGGACCAGCTAGATGGCAAAAAAGTGCCAGTAGTTTTGAGCGAGGAAAGGATTCTTGCTTTACTGACAGGTATACAGCGAGTGTCAGGTTGCTTCCATCCTGAAAATGTCATAGATGGCAGTTCATAAGAACAAGGTCAAGCAACAGACATTAGGGACAACACAGCTACAGACTGACAGAAGGCAAAAATGACTGTCCACTGACCGATATGACCGTCAACTCGAATGTCACTCAACAACCGTAGGATGAAATCAAGTGACCTAAAAAAAGAATGGCAAACAGCAGCTGGGGTGAAGTGCACGGCGAAGATGGTTAAAAACAGGCTCCTAGGGTCAGGGCTGAAGAAAAAAGCCCTTCATCATTGAGAAGCAAAGACTAACCAGGCTGAAGTTTGCACAAGACCAAAAGGATTGGACTTTAGAGGAATAGAGTAAGGATATCTCTGACTAGTCAAACATTGGTTTTTCCAGCAGAACAATGCTCCATGCCACAGAGCCAGGTCAATCATGATATAGATGGAGGACAACCAGATCATGACCCTGTCATGGCCAGCCAAATCTCCAGACCTGAACCCTATTGAATACCTCTGATTTGATCAAGAGGAAGATGGATGGTCCCAAGCCATCAAACAAACATCTTTATAAGAGTTTGTGCTAACATGTAATTAGTGAAAAGCTGCAGCCTGTTGTATTTTCACTGCCTGGCCTGGGTACCAACATTTTGCCAACCTGGGTTTAAAAGGAATAATGTAGGCATGTAATTAATGACGTGTTACTGCAAGCAGAGGGAGCTATATTCATTAATGATTTGTACAGATACTGCTTGAATTGTGACACTATAGAGATGGAAAAAAAACATGTTTGGAAACAAATCTCTTCTTGTAGGAATATAGCGAGTTAGGCCTTCTGCACTTCTACAATACTCAACTGGATGGAACTTCCAACTTCCACTTCCGATCCCTCCTGCTGCGTCTATTAACTAAATGCATATAGCCATAAAGCCACATGTAAGCAGGTGATCTTTCCATCTCCATGGGTTACAACATTGGTATTCAAACCCTGGGGACAAATTTAACGGTTTCACGGTATCAAGAGATGGAATATGACAACGTATTGTCAAACATTGCCTATTCAGTCTTTGAAATACACTTTTTTATGTGTAAATGATATTTGGAGAATGATAAATAATGACTTCCTAGTATGTCATACAAATTGACTTTTGCATGTAATGCATACAACAACTATCCCACATGAAGTACAGTTGTTTGTGAATTTTGAAAAGTAAAATCATTGTTGAAAAGTCAGAAAATACATGGAAGATCAAATAGGTGGTGAAGGTGCTCTGAAGAGCTCTTGCTGCATGCTGCATTTCACAGAGCTAATGATAGCACAGACAACTGAGTTTTAATCATCAACCATTTGTACATATTCCATATACCATTGCAACAGATTGAAGTCAAAGGGGTTGATTTGTTCATTTGTTATCAATTGGTTCCTAAAAACAATCTAAGAAATAGACAGTATCAAAATTGCCATAAAAATACATTCCCCCAAAAAGTTCTGTTTGTGAATATAACAGTCTTCTGAATCTATAGAACATATACCTTATTTCATATTTTTTTTGCATTTCAAGCTATTTTATGCTTTCTATTTCCTGAAACCTTTAAACGAATTATATTGATTAGCCATGTATAGCTAAGTAAGTGCATTTCCAAATGCAAGCAGTACTCCACACAGGGGCGCCTTATGCAGGTGAAAAGTTGGAACAATTGTCAGGGCCCGTGACTGACAGAGACACTAAAAAAGTGTAAAAACAATTCAACATTAAATTGTTAAAAGTTACCGGAGTCTTTGCTCAAGAGCCCTGTCTGCACATCTTAATAACCCTGAACCAGCCCTACTCCAAACTGAAGGAAGTGAGCATCAATGACAACTAGATGACATGTCAGTTGGCATTATTGCAGGGCAGCTATGGATTTGTATTTTTTAATTAAATTTTATTAAATCCTATTCCTATAGTCTGTATTGGATGCTGGACAGTTTGAAGCATTGAGTGACTCAGTCTGTATAGGTGACAGCCAATGTTAAAATAATACTATATTTCCATACCTATATTGTTCTCCATTTTCCGTTTACACTATAACAGCTACTTATTTTTTGTTGATATGTTAGTACAAAAATCTGCTGAAGATTTTATAATTTTGTTTGTTGTATCATTCTATAGATGACAATGTTAATTTATTTAGAGTTTCATGTATATTTACAAATATTTGAAGTTATTCACTGATGTTGAGAATCTACTTTAAACGGGCAGTGCAGTTTAAAACATTGTTTTCCAGGATGATGATAATGCCTTTTTTATTACTGATAATAATCTGGAATTTCACATTGTTCAGGCAGGATTTATTTAATCTAGTAGGGGTGTAACGGTACATGTATCCATACCATACTGTTTGGTACAGGATGTTCAGTTTGGTACACATTGTGATCCTAAAGAATATAGGCTCGTTCCTCCTTGGTTTACTTTGTGAACCCGCATTTTATCTAGATGATATATAAAGAAGTACGCCATAGGGTGCGAAGTTTGCTTACTGTAAGAAACTATAATGGCAGCTAGAGAGCATGGTGACAAACTGCCAATTCCTCCCTTGTTTACTACAGCATACACAACGAAAACTGCAAAGAAGTGAAAGAAGACTTAGCTCTTTATAGCTAAAAACCAGGAACCCTAAGCTATAATTAGCAAGGCTAAAATGTATGTCTAACTCTGAGTTTGTGCTTTTTCATATTATTATTCAAAGCTTCATTCTCAGTCAGGCATTGGTGCGGAACCGCTTTCTGACTTGTGAGTAACTGGGAAACGCTATTGTTTTTTTATGGAAAATTCCTACCTAGTGCAGCTTTAACCTCAGTTGCAATGGGCAAAGTTTATAACTTCGTAATAAATTAGAAGAATTGTTTGTATTGCATATATTTTTTTGTATGGCATATTTGTTTCCGCTGTACCGAATTTGTACCTAACAGTGACTTTAAGTTTTCAGTACGTACTGTAAGTTTTCAGTACGTACTGAACTGTGACTTTGCGTATATACAAGTAGATTACAGGTGTGTAACGGAATACCAATGCCTGTTCATCTTGACGAGAGGCTGGGCACAAGATCAACCAACTAGGACTTTATATGTATATATCTTCAAATAAGGTCTGCACATTTCGACGAGGGATGCACAGATATACTAGCAAGCAAGAATTTGTTTAATGCTTTGTACAGATTGTGGTTAATTTTTATTCTTGTACACTTCTCAAACTAATTAAGGGAACACTTAAATCACACATTGGATCTCGATGAACAAAATATACACTGAACAAAATTATAACTGCAACATTTTTGTTTTTGCCCCCATTTATCATGAGCTGAACAAAAAAAATCTAAGACTTTCTCTAAGTACACAAAAGGCCTATTTTGCTCAAATATTATTCACGTATCTGTCTGAATCTATGTTAGTGAGCACTTCTCCTTGCTGAGATAATCCATCCACCTCACAGGTGTGGCATATCAATATGCTGATCATATTGATATGCCAGCATGTGTATTGCACAAGTGTGCCTTAGACTGGCCACAATGAACCAAGGCCACTTGAACATTGTGTAATTTGACAAAATTCCATAAAAGCAAAATCACCAACTGATTGATGGCTTAATTCAAACTCACACCGAAAATCTAAGTAAACAATTGAAATTGTGTCATGGCAGATGGTGTCCTGGTGGATCTCCAGTCAGTCTGGGATCAAGGCATCAGTGAGCTCCTGGACAGTCTGTAGCACTACTTGGCGGTGGCGGATGCACTGATACATAACGTCCCAGAGATTATCAATTGGATTCAGGTCTGGGGAACAAGAGGGCCAATCAATGACATCACTGCCTTCGTCATCCAGAAACAGCCTACACACTCTGGACACATGAGGCCCGCATTGTCCTGCACCAGGAGGAACACAGGGTCCACTGCATCAGTGTAAGATCTGAAGATGGTTCTGAGGATTTCATCCCAGTGCCAAACCGCAGGCTGGGTACTGATTTTCGTGGTTGTGTATGGTGATTAAATAAAAGAGAACCCGCAGAAATCAAGGGAGAAAATACTTTCAGTATTTATTGGAATAACCCAGAAGAGTGGTCCTGTTTCAATGAACATTCTAAAATGTCCTCACTGTAATGCTGATTACAAGCTCATATATACACTGAAGGGCATTTCTACCTAGCACAGATCTCAAACCCCCATTCCATAAAGTCCATGTAAACATTTCACATGCCTGGGGTTATCAGAGCGCAGCCAGCTGGAAGAATCTAAACACGTGTCTGTTGTTCTCATTATCAAGGCGCATTTAACCATCAAGGTAAACTACCTTCATAATACATTAAGAATACTACATTATTAGACAGATTTCACAGTATCATTGGCTAGCACAAGGAGGTCTGTGCAACAACCCAAGTATATGCCTACCCTTACCATCACTGCCCAGCTGGTCATTCTGAATGATGTTGCAGGCAGCATTACATTGCCCATGGCGTCTCCGGACTCACTAAACCATTCCGTTTTTGGGGGTTGTCTTGCTATTGCCTCTCCAGTGCACCTGTTATAATTTTCATTTGCACCACAACAAGTGACACTGATGTTTATGCTTCCTAACTGGACAGATTGAAATCCCTGAAGTCAAATTGACTTGGAATATGCAGTGATATCAATATCGACATTAATGGGCAAAAGGAGCCCATATTTTTGTACTCTTATAATCTTCACCTAGAACGGCCAGGAAACATTTCCTCTTCTTTTAACATACTGTATAATATTGATAACTGGCTTTGGTAAGATGAACCACAAGTCACCAGAGAATAACATGATAAGGAAGCCCAGTCTTACAGTCACCCGATATTCAGGTGCAGTATACATCTGAGACATACCTTGATCCAGGGCTAACACCATAGTAATTATCAGCGCTAGTTTTCCTGTTGTTTTTCAATGTTCTTCATGTTACAACTGGAATAATTAGACAATTGCATTTCTTTTTCATGGATTGAGTAATGGTAAAATCTCCTAGATAAATCAAACATATAGTAAAAAGTTAGAGAAAATTAAACCAAATTAAATTGATTAAATCAATTATTTTTTTCAGTGTAGTTTAATATTGCCATGTTGGTGACAAAGTAAAAAACATCCTCATGGACTTTACATTTCATTCACCATATGTTGGGAAAATGATAATATTACCAAGTCTATCAATACATGGATGTTGTTGGTTTAAATCTACAAGATACATTTTGATAGGAAAACCAATATTATGGATGTTACAGACTACAGAGAAATGCATTAAAATATTTAAGATTTCTTGACCAGACATTTATTGTAAATGGAATGTTATTCAAATGTCAGCAGGTTTCCTTAATAGTACATAAATTCAGACACCAAATCCTAAATATATATTTTCTATTAAGCATTTGGCATTTGAATGTACATATATAATATAATTATTTAGATTTTCACAAATTCTATAATATAGTAGTAAAATATACAAACGAGATAACACATTTGGACAGTGCAAGAAGCAAGTATATTTTGTGTCACAAACAAAATATACTGCTAAATATGCAATGAATGTAACTAATTATTAAATACCTTTCGCTGCTATTTTCATGATATCTACAGATGTCCTATCTTGCCACTGCAATTAAAACATTTGAAGCCTTTTTTAACTTTATATACACTACCATTTTAATTACATTTAGATTGAAGAAATGAGCCATCGAATGGTAACATATTAAAAAAAGCTCAAAATCCATATTATTTAAAATATCAATTTAGTCTGAAATCAACTACCTACCCAAAGCATACACCATATTAACAATGATGTTAGTTGTCAACCAATCAGATATATGTTATTTTTACCTTAATTACAATAACCTCAGGTACTTCTGAGTCCTCAGTGTAATCAGTCAGGTCGGAGTTTTGTTTGTTTCAAGTTTTTGAATTCCGTATTGCCAAATGTGATTATGTGAAGTCTTGGTGAGGGGTATTTAGTCTGAAAACATTTTCACAGACATTGTACATTAAATCTATTGATCTTTATCTTTATAATCATATAGATTTGTTTTTATTATTTTCTACTCATATTTACAAAAGGTTGGCATAAGTTTCTATACAGTGTGTTGCAACCTGTAAGGAAAAAACACAAGACCATTGTTTCCAGATCCTTTCTACATTCTCTGTGGTCATCGTTTTTTATGTAGTCCATTTCAACCCCCTTTTTGTTTTCTAGTTGAATGATCCTTACTCTCCCACAAAATCGCCATGAAAGGAGGGCACATGTTAAGGACACCATTTCCCAAGATGCTCTGCTTCGAGACCACCTGCATGCAGAATCTTGGCCATATCTTTGGCATTAAGTGGCGTGTGATGTCGAAGAGGATTCCACAGACGTTGGAGAGAGGTGTAGGACCGTTGTATGGATTTAATATATCATTGTGATGGGGGAGATTGGCTTTTAGTCCGATAAATTCTGCATTAACCAGTGACTCATTCACAGGTAGCACTATGTAAGCATGAAACAAATGCTTTTCAAGGATACACAGACTTTTTGTTGACCAGCAGTATTCTCCATGTCCACCTGTGGAAGAGATTAGCTTGTCTTAGTAGGTGAAACATGTTTTATGCAACTTAGCAGATGCTGGCCACCTCACTGACTAGTGGCTACATGTTTGAAAACTGATGACCACCCAAATCAGCGAACCAAGTAGGTATAGCATCTATTTACAGAAGGTGAAGTCTACAGGTGTAAAAAAGTATTGGGAAAAAAAGTAATTGGAAAGAAATTCACTTATGGCACTAGACTGTCATGTAGATAAAATCTGGTGAAAGTATTCGGTATAGTCTTATAAAGTTGTACTAAACATTTTGCAAACCCTTAGAGAACTGGTAATATACAGTCCTGGAAAAAAAATAAGAGACCACTGCACTTTTTTCTTTTCTTTCCTGAAAAAGTAAAAAAGGAAGGTTTTGAGTGAGAAAAAGAATGAAATAAATTAAGAGACCACTGCATATTGAATGCTTCTGTCCCAATCTTAAAACTGTCCTTTTCAACTTTTTTGGAACGGAAAGAGAAAAGTGCAGTGGTCTCTTAATTATTTCCGGAGCTATGTTTACCATTATTAAAGAAAACATTAGTGTGCAGGAAAAACATTTCTTTAATTTCTTATGGGATTCATATTCAATTGTCGGTTATAACAGAATGGCACAATCATAAACGAAAACATGGCAACAAAAAATGACAAATTACCCCTGTTCAAATGTCTTAGTTCTTAATACTGTGTATTACCCCCTTTAGCATCAATGACAGCATGCAGTCTTTTGTAATAGATGTTGAGGACCTGAATCTTGCAGGTGGTATAGCTGCCCATTCGTCTTGGCAAAATGCCTCCAGGTCATGCAAAGTCTTTGGTCGCCTTGCATGAACTGCATGTTTGAGATCTCCCCAGAGTGACTTGATGATATTAAGGTCAGGAGACTGTAAAGGCCACTCCAGAACCTTCAACTTTTTCTGCTGTAACTACTGGAGGGTCAACATGGCCTTGTGCTTAGAGTCATTGTCGTGCTTGAAAGTCCAAGAGCGTTCCAATGTTCAGCTTTTGTGCAGAAGAATGCTAATTGTTTACCAGTAATTTCTGATAACATGTTGCATTCATCTTGCCATACATTTCCACAAGATTCCCTGTGCCTTTAGAGCTGACACACCCACAAAACATTTGTGAGCCACCACCAGGCTTCACAATGGGTAAGGTATTTTTTTCAATATAGACCCTGTTGAATCCTCTCCAAACAAAGCGCTTATAGTTGTGACCATGAAGCTATATTTTGGTCTCGTCACTCCAAATTAGTGTGCCTGAAGCTGTGAAGCATGTCAAGGTGTTGTTTGGCATATTGCAACCTGGCTTTTTGGAGGCATTGACGTAGTAATGGCTTCTTTCTAGCAACTTGACCATGTAGCTTATTTTTGTTCAAGTATTGTCGTATTGTGCTCCCTTTGTATCCCGAACAATTCTGGCTGAAATATTTCTTTGTATACCTGACCTTGGCTTGATATCAAGAGATCCCCAAATTACCACTTCTTAATAAGCGATTGAACAGTACTAACTGGCATTTTCAAGGCTTTTGATATCTATTTATATCCTTCTCCATCTTTATAACGTTCCATTATCTTGTTACGCTTTTGACAGTTCTTTACGGCTCCCCATTTCTCAGTATCTAGCCTGCTCAGTACATCCACGTGAGAGCTAACACATTCATTGCCTATCTACCCTCACATATGGTCATGAAGGCTGGGTCATGACCGAATGAACTAGATCGCGGGTACAAGCGGCTGAAGTTAGTTATTTTAGAAGGGAGGCTGGCGTCTCCCTTTGAAATAGGGTGAGAAGCTCAGTCATCCGTGAGGAACTCGGAGTAGAGCCGCTGCTCCTTTGCATCGAAAGGAGCTGGTTGAGGGGGTTCGGGCATCTGGTAAGAATGCCTCCAGGACCCCTCCCTAGGGAGGTGTTCCAGGCACGTCCAGCTGGTAGGAAACCTTGGGGTAGGCTGGCGCTAATGCCCCCTGCTGGCGCTGATGCCCCCGCGACCCAATAAGCGGATGAAGTTGAATGATGAATGAATGAATTAACCTGTGTCACCTTGTGTGTCTATAACAAGGCCAAACATTCAAGCGTATGTTAACTTTTGAACAGGACCATTTCTGTTATCATGATTTAAAAACGAGCCAAAAAACTAAGTGATAATAAATGGCTTTGCATATGATCACTATCCAGTATGCAAACTTTTGAACACAACTGTATATGGTGTTCTCACCTGTTTCAGAGTCTTTGAATCTTATGTTCCGTCTGTCCAGGGTTTCCAACAATGCTGTGTAAGTCAGTGTGGTACAGCTCATCACACATTCAGATGGTGGAATAAGATCTTCAGTGATCTCTTTCAGAATATCATCCTTGTCTGTACAGTCCTTCCCATCATCCACTGCCCCTACTGCCAGGGGTATGGTAGACAAAACCCAAATGAAAACCAGAACAAACCAGCAGTTAGCCATTTTGCTCCAAACTAGTTGAAATTAAAAGCAGGAATTTGATCTGTTGCTTCAGGTTGCTGATGAGCTTTGTAATATTGTGATATCTCTTCTTAAATATTGGCTATTACCTCATTTGGTTCCATAATGCCAAAATCCAACTAGCTTTTTATTCCTCATCGCTCAAAAAAGAAAATAGTTGTACAGCTACTGAAGTAAAAGTGCGCAACAAGCTGTGATGCTGTTTTACAGATGGTGCTGCATTTCTGGACAATGTGCCAGCAACTTTTTTTTCTCTTGGCGTATGATCACTAGCAGACTCCAGGACACTTAGGTTCATGTCAAACTGAACTGACAGCCAGGGCAATGAATCATTACCACCATTACGTTCCCTGCCACTATATGAAACTTCATTAACTTTATCGTTGAAATGGTTGTGCTTTCCACTCAGTGCTAAAATGTCAGTGATGTTAGACAGTTTTAAAGCATTCATAATTATAGTGCAGTAGTGTGAATTCAAAAATAAAGTTCATAGCCTGAGACAGAAATACTGTAATGATATTTCACCTTTTCATCTTTGCAATAATACAATCGAGACAATAATTGATTTGAATGGCCTTTAATAGAGTATTTAGTCGTATGATAGACAGGGTATAATTGATACAAATGACTTAACTGTGTGATCAATTCTACTTTCCACCAAATGTAAAGACTTGTTAAACTTGTTAGGGAAAGTTGTGACTTAATGTAAGGTGCATTACATTCCCTGGTGATAAACAGTATAAAGCAAGTATATTATGAAAAGGAGGGAATTTGCACAAAATTATGTGTAAATTGTATATTTTCTTTACATTCCAGTTATCTGAAATATATGCAAAAGAAAATGTACCTATTTTCTTTTGCATATAGGTACAAAAGAAAATAGTGTTTTTGAGAGACCTGTTTTGAAAAGTCAGTGTTTTTCAAAAACACTGACTTTTTAAAAAAAGGTCGGTGTTTTAATTCCAAATACATTTTCCAAAAGTGTAGCATGCATATCTTTTCCCATGTAGATGAACTTATGGGCGTCCTAGAGCAAAATCAAACATTTTATTAGTAATTTATTAGTAAGTACAGGTGATAAGGAGGCTGTTTGGAGGCTGTTTGGAGGCGATCCTCCATCTGACCAGCTACTCCTAGCGTAACTTGTGTTAATAGCACGGCGTGTGGGTTTCTAAAATAAACATATCTCTACTCTACTGATTCTAACCAGGTTACGTTTGAGTTTGTAGCTTCAACCATTTGGTTACGGCGATTGTTTATATGACAACAAAACCACCACTGATGTCTCCAGACGGATGCAGCTGTGTCTAATTGATAAATGTATACCACACACCTCAACAAACTGCTTGATATTTACAGACATATAAGATTTATGTCTACCTCGGCAAAAATAGCCCAAACAACCGCTTCCCCGTTATGCATTTACCATAATGGCTGATACCGCCAGGTTCTGCTGAACTCGGTAAAAGGAACCAAAACGGGAAACGGGTGACACACGATAACCCGACCACATTGCACCTATTCATATTGGTAAATATTTCTCCAGCTTAACATAAATGCCAAAACCAGAAAAACCTACGAAATATTCCCACTACATGGAGCTAGTTTAGGATATATATATATGTGAATATATATATATAAACTCCTTTCAATTCATTGTGAACTTTGGAGCTTGTTCAGGAGGCCAGCACAGAATGCCTATAAAAAAAAGTAGAGAATTAAAGGGCACGTTGGACTTAAAATTACACAAAGCATTATAAAAGGATGGAGGGGAATATATACACTTTTGGATTTGAAAATGTGATTATTTACTGTCAAGAATATACTGGATTTTGTTTTTATTGTTAAACCATTTTAGAGAACTGGTTCAATGGATAATTGGTCCTGTGGAGACAATTTCGATTATAGCTCTAATGTTATTGCATAGCCGCAGATGACGTCCACATGCCAAGTGAGCTTTTGAAGCTAGGACAATGTTTACATTTTTGTGGGGAACAGGCAGAATGCTTTAATCCCTTGCCAGTCTAATGCTTCAGGGTTGTGAAATATCAGTGTCAAAAATAGCCCCAAAGCACATGAAATTTCATCAAGCACGACTGCCAACATTTATCTAGCCAAGACTGACAGTTTAACCTTTTCTGTATTCCAGAAAAAGAATCACCCTTTTTGGAAAAGAAAGCATACAGCAGGACATGTGAGCAAGCCTAAAGATTCTAAAAAGCAGCAATGATGAGAGTACTTAAAATTATTTTAAAAATGATATTTCTCTCTGGATTTTTTTAATATTCCAAATAGAAATTCTGGAAATCTAAGAAATTTGGGATTTTTACTGGAATGTTGCAACCACATCCCAAAAATTACTAATGCAAAACCAGTGATCTGGAGGAGGAGATCGGGGTTAGGGTTCCGGGGCCTGGTCAATGTTCAGTCCTGAATCGACAGCTGGGGATTGTCTGGGCTACAGCCGCAGGTACGGATGAGCTGCACTGGGGAGATGGTGAGGGCATTGTACTCATCCATGTAAAGGAAGGGGACATAACCCTGAGATGTGGCCTGGCAGCAAGGCTTCTGGGAATAGAAAGGGAAAGGGAGTTAAAAAAATCTGAATTCCCTACAGTAACCTGAACTCAACAGTTTTTTAAAGTCTTTATGTGCTGACTTGTTGTTTTTCGCAAATTTTAAATGTGCTAAGTTTAAAGTACAAGATGCTGCTAGAGCTTCCTTGGGCACGACCTTGCCCTGTACTCCTTTGGACTCTTTTTTTCAACAGCTGCATAGACAAAGCATTGATATCTTCACTAACACAACTTGGGGTCCCTCTGTACAGTCTTTTCTCCCAGCCCGGATAAATATTCTCTAAATTTCTCAATGTGATTTATTTTTAGCTTATTAAGTATTTTTTTGTTCCATGGTACCTGTTAAGCTAAATAAAGTCCACCTTGATTTAATTTTGACAAATGTTAACTTGATATTAGTACTGGCAAGCCTTTAACGAATTACTTGAGCCAGCTCAGAAGACTGCCTCACATGGAAACCAGGTGCACACTCATGAGCTATAGCTTACTGAATATTTTGATGAGGATCTTAAAATGGCACTAGATTCCCTGGAGAAACTGACCATCTGAAATTTCATTTATGCAAATGATCCAGAGAAAACAAAAGAAAAACTCGGAAGCTTATTCAAATAATTCTGGATATTAATCAAAATCCACACAGTTCACTTAAACACCTTTCTCTTTAAAGAAAATGCAGGGTTGTTTTACCTCAAATGTGGTAACCTGTCCAGCTGGGGTCTGGGATGTGCAGCCCAAGGAACCCATTTTGGAGTTGCAGAGAGAGCAGTGTACGTAAGTAAAACTCTCAGGGTAAATCACCCAGTTCTCCCAGCCAAGATCTAATGGAGATACAGCAAAATATGCATCTGAAGCAATGGATGTGAATGTTTACACCTTTCTGTGATACACCAAAATACACATGCACATCAGGAAATATTATGATTGTACTGCATATATAAATACAAAGCTACAGATATGCAAATTAGCTACTAACTTGACAACATTTCAATTTTTATTCGAGTGTCTTCAAGTTTCATTGTCTGATTTCATTTCAATATGAAGTTACCTTTCAGGGAAATTTTTTTGGCAAACTGACAGCATTGCAGACTAGAACTAGACTCTGATCCAGGACCCTCAGCCTGGCCTGGGGCTACAAAAAACAAGAGAGAGAACTACAAATAAAAAAATGAAAAGGCTTAAAACACCTAGAATACTTATAAAACACTGTAATGGCCATAGCTTTCATAAGCCTGTAATGAACTGAACAAGTACATGTTATACACTGATGAGCCAAAACCGTTTGACTACTCACATGTGATGCTAATAACATTAATCGTCTCCTAACAAGGACACATGTCAAAGTCTGGGTAGATTAGATGGTGATTAGATGGTCAACATTTTGGATGCAGGAAAAATGGGCCGGAGTAAAGACCTGAGCGACTTTGACAAGGGCCAAATTGTTATAGCCAGATAACTCGGTCAGCCCATCTTCGAAATGGCAAAGCTTGTGGGGTGCTCCTGGTCAGTGGTGAGTGCCTACCAATAGCGGTTCAAGGAGGGACAAACCATGAACCAGTGACACAGTGTTGGGTGCCCAATGCTTGTCAATGCGCAAGGGCAACACAGGCTATCCTGTCTAACCCTGCTGTGTATGTGGCTGCATAGCCGCACACCGATCAGAGTGCCCATGATGACCTCTGATGAAAGTACTTACAACAGGCACGTGAGGGGCAGAACTGGAGCTTGGAGCTGTTCAGGAGTGGTTTGAAGAACATGATGAAGAGTTCAAGGTGTTAGCCTTGCTTCCAAGTTCCCCAGATCTCAAACTGATTGAGCATCTGTGGGATGTGCTGGAGAGTCCCGATTCACGGCGACTCCACCTCGCAACTTACAGGACTGATGTCTTGGTCCCAGATAACACAGGACATCTTCAGGGGTCTTGTAGAGTTTATGCCTCTGTGGGTTGGTACTATTTTGGCGGTACGTGGAGGATCAACAACATATTAGCCAGGTGGTCATAATGTTTTGGCTAATCAGTGTATATTCGACTTTGCTCTATCGCCATGCATTAATTCCCACTCATTCTATTTGGTTAATATTTAGAGGGATTCATTTGTTGTAATTTAATGTTATTTAATTAAATGTCTACCTGCTTTGACCAGGGTGTTTTGAGAGATGGCATTGAAGGCAGTCTTCCATTGCTTTCTGATGGCAGTGAGTCTGCCAGTCCCTACCTGGGGCTCTTGTTCCAGGTTTAGATCCCTGAGAAGAGCCTTTCTTATGGCTCTTAATGACTCTCCATGGCATCTGCACAAGGCCAGATGAAAAAATATGTATTGTTTTTATTACCCGTAAGTATGCCTAAGAACATAATAATTTACAACAACAACTTGGAATCACTGGTGTGATCAGAGAAATATATTAAATTATTTGGTGATTCAGAATTCTAACTGTTTTTGTTATCTGTTAGATGCACTAACCAGTAGGTTACTTGTTGCACCAGAATTATTCAGTCATGGGAATTGATTAAAAAACATGATTTATGCTGATTATTTGGTGCTTATTGACAAATTCTCAATACAACATTTTTTTGAAAATCTTTGGCAGACAAATCATAATATCAAAAGTACAGCATTTGGATCATGGGTCAACTGATAGCCTTTGATTGCAAACAGTAGGTGAGTGAGATATAAGGTGTAAGGCATGTAGTGGAGCATAGCCATCTCCCTTCTCAGTTCTGGCTAGCTACACTTTAGATTGCACAACCAAGGACATCATGTTCTTTTGAATTGCTTTACTCTATTTTGTGAGATGGCATTCTTCCAGCCAATCAACAGCACCAGTTTGTAGGTGGAATAATTGGGTTGTCTCCAGTCAATGCATCAAGGGCATAGTTATACTGGGGGCAAAGTTGGTAGTTGAATGAAATAGACAGAATCTGAATATTATTATTGAAATACAACAAGCTATTACAACTACCAACTACATTATAGAGATAATACAAGACATTCAATTATTCAAAACTGCTTATTCAACTCAACAGACTATGGGCTCAATTAAAAAACCTGTATTGCATTCTTGGTTATTATATATGAACCTACAGTACTAATAACAGGGTGGCCTTTCTTACATGTCTCCTTTAAATTTCCCTGATTAGAAGCAGGGTTAATGTCAATAAAGGCACAGTGTACATTTTTAATTTGTGGGTCTTATATAACCAAAGCATGCCTTGACACATAGGGAACCATACTTTTTCAGGGATTATATCAAATTCTTTATTTACAGCTTATCTGTTTTATGTTTTTGTGCAAAAACAGAGAGCATTGCCGAGAGCTCATGAATGTTCTAATGTAAGAGAGATGGTGAAAATCCCATGCTGCACATACTGACTTTTTAAATTCCAGATCGTCTTTTACAGATCTGAAAAGATTGCCAAGGCAACAATACTGCCCTCAGGAAGAGGCCTCAAGTATGCATGTGTAAGTCTTGATATACAGTATCCATTTGCAGCTATTTAGGTCATGAAGATTTATATAGCCCAAATCTTGATGACCCATCTCAACATTAGGATATGTATGATAGTACAAAAAAATTACTTCAACTAACATTCATGTTGTATGAACAATAGCATCGGTATACATTTCTGATCTTTGTTAAATTACATATTCCATTAGGCAATAAACAGTTACTTGTGTATAGTAGGGTCACCAACCTATCAGAGTTGAGGTTATCCGATCCAGGTGCAACAGCAGCAGCAGCTTGATCATTTTCAGAGGGATGGAGGACAAGCGTTGTGCCCAGTGAACAAACAAGCACCAGCAAAATCACAAAGACTGCAAAATGCATCATGGAGAGACAGCGGTCACTGGTCAACCTGAATCTGTAATGCAAAAATATTGGGTTAGGTGGTCTTCTGTTGGTGGTGGAGGAGATTGTACTGGTTCAAATGATAATAATGCTCTGGTATAAGTCAGGGTATCCGGTGGAGATTCACACGGGCAGGAAGAGTGCAGCTATTGTTTGTAGAGGCTTGGGAACCTAGGCCTTATCACTTTATACATCAGGTTGTCCTTGGAATACTTTACATTGTTTTCATGTCCTGCAAGTGTGAAATTGTACAAGGAGGGATGACAGAGAAGGAGCAAAGAAAGGTACAGAGAAAAAAAATGAAAGAGATATAATGAATTTTTCTGTTGTCTTGTCTCGTGGGTAACAGACTGCGAGTTGGTACCTCGGAATAGACTGTAGGATACAGTATAACATTTCCAGGTGTTCCCTAAATCTAAATAGTATACTTCTCATGAATACAATTTAATGATTTTAAAAAAGTGTGTGTCCAGTGAGGTTAGTTCCTTTTTAAATGTTACACAAATCATATATTATTGTACACATGGATATATGATTTCAGCAGATGTTTTTCTAACTAATTTCTCTTGGTACTTTCCTTTTGTAGCCGGCAAAGTTTTTTGCCATGTGACTTCCTGGCAATTAATAATCAATGGCTTTGTCACGCCCAATACCATGGAAAGCTTAAATTTTTGTTAGGTCATACCTGCTCCCTTTTATAAAGTGGTAGTGATTCGAAAGATTACGAGCTTTCCAAGAGGACACAACACTTTGTATTCAAATCGTAAGTAGGCCTGTTAGGAGAAGATAGGATACGGCACGGATCAAAGTTTGATTGATTACTTTGACAGATGCTTATGTGTGAGAATATGCTTAGTATTTATGACCGGAATGTAGCATTTGTTTTTCTGAGGGGAGCCTTGAGGGAGGGGTATAGCAGGTGTTTCTGTGGGATGAGAGGGGTTAGGTCAAAAGGATTATGGGTACTGTTTTTATTTTATGTTTGTTCATAATTTATGTCCCCTTGCTTGTTAACAGTTGTGTTTTTCCGGGGGGGGGTTACATGCCCGGTTAGAGAAGGTCTTAGGGTGGGTGTAAATATTTGGACAGTTATTTTCTGGGTAGGAGAGGGTGTAGGGTTTCTTGAGATTTTAACTTACGGAGAGGAGCAGAGCAAGGGGGATTGAGCATGTGTTAGCGTTGTTTCATTCTCTGAGAGTTACAAATAAATAAGAGTTAGACTTCTCAGGGATTTGCAGTTGAAATTGTTTTTTGACTCTGTATAAGAATAAAGATGGCATCTGTGGTTACTGATATACCAGTGACAACAGTGACTTATGAAATAGGCCGCAGAATGGAGGAGCGAAAGATACGTTCCAGAAATGTACAATGCGCCAAAGAAGCGCTTTCTTAATGTGTACAGTACTCAAATACCTCAGTTTAAGCAGATGATGGAGCAGCATGACATGGTGGATGGAAAAATGGTCGGCTTTGCGTTTGACTATCCTGCTTCTAAAGTGAAGTTGTAAAGTTTTAGCCATGGGATCCGAATATACA
>JACXGJ010001473.1:0-35651 GCA_016801105.1 Esox niger | reverse complement strand
TAAAAATCTGGAGTGATCTGGAAGATGACATGGTTCGACAAATTGATGAGCTATATGCACAAAGTCAACAATGGCAGAGCGTTGTTAAACATAAGAGATGTCTCGTTGCACACACTAGCTACGAACAAGATCCAGTTAAAGCCAATATGTATATGTAAGCAGGAATGATATGTATTGTTTAAAAAGCTTCGCTTTCTAACAAATGGTCTATTCTGAAATAAAATGGTAGGGTTAAAGTAGACCTTTTCATAGAACCATGGCTTCCTTGATGTCAGAGGACTCCGTAGGGAGATATATATACCCCGCATTATATCACAACTTTCGCAAAAGACCTCTCTCCTATATGCCTATTACCAGCCACCCTAAAACATATTTTACACCATTGTCTGATGAAGATACTAGAGACCAGGAATGGGATACAAGTGTGAACGATCAGTGCAGCAGGCCTCCCTCTTACTCACCGGTTAAGTTGCCTCCTACCTCTCCTTCTGAACACCCTTCCCCACCACCGCCACCATCACCTGATCTGCCTTCCCATACCCAGGATTCTGATGTTTTTGATGGTGGACTGAGTCTGTTTTTTGTGAATCCCATCAAAGCTTCCATTCTAACACTTTTAGGGGTAGTGATTGAGGAGCATGAAAAAGAAATCTGCATCGGTTGTCTTACAGGCTTTGGAAGTCAGCGGCAGCATCAGTGTCTCTTTGATTGACTCAAGTAATATTATATCATCCATTTTGACCTTCTCGTCAAGAGACTGCGGACTGACCGTTTCATACCCGCGATGGCCAGAGTCCTGAAAGCCTTGGGACTTACTGTTGAATTACCTCGAAGCCAGGGAATTTCAGAGGTTTTTCTAAATGAGCTTAAAGTGTCAACATACATCATTAAGACCCTGAACAAGATCTCTGAATCTTTTCTGGCAGAACATACCTGAAGACTTGTCTCCCCTTCAGTCTGTTTACTGAAACCCTTAATTGTTATAATGGGTAACTGTTTCTGTAGGTTATTTGTGAGAACAACTCAAACATTTCTTTTGAGAAATGTTACAGATATCATGATGCAAATTATTGAAAGGAAAGTCTTCACTCTATACATCCCAAACTTTTGTTAATTTTGAACGTGTGCAATCAATCAAATGTATTTTATAAAGCCCTTTTTACAACAGCAGTTGTCACAAAGTGCTTTCACAAAACACCCGGCCTTAAACCCCAGGGAGCAAACAACAGTAGTGATGAACTTCAGTGGCTAGGAAAAACTCCCTAAGAGGGCCCAATTTCCGGAGAAACCTAGAGAGGGACCAGGCTCCGAGGGGTGACCAGTCCTCTTCTGGCTGTGCCGGGTGAACATATTAAGAGTCCAAATTTTAATAGTTCAATGCATGTGTGTTGCATGTGATCTGCAACACACCCAGGAGGACTCAAGACAGGGACGGCAACGAGTCAAGCATGGTACTCCGCAGGTGTGGGTTAAGACCTCAAGTTTAAAATGACAGAAAACAGGGAAAATTAAGACCCTACTCCCCCAGCACAATAATATAGCAGCGTAAGACATTGGGGCTGAGACAGGGGGGTCCAGTGACACTGTGGGCCTATCTGGAGGAGGCCCCGGAAAGGGCCCAACAGGCAGGAAATCAATCCACCCACATTGCCAAGCATCAACCAAAGGGACGCCCATCAACCGCAACCATCCTGAATGAGGGCCGAGTATTGCCAGCAAAGCACAGCCCAATTGCACAAGTGCGCAACAGAGAGACAACAACAAGCCAGTGACTCCGCCCCCGAATGGCATTGGAGGGAGGGCATCCCAGTGGCGATAAGAGCCCACGTGGGAAGACAGCAAGGGTGGACAGTATCAGGCCTTTCTGGTCACCTTCACGCCCCTGGGCCAGACTACACTTAATCATATACCAGGCTGAAGAGATGAGTCTTTAGTAGACGCTTGAAGGTTTGCACTAAGTTTGCTTTTCTATTTTGATTTGCAAGTCATTCCAAAGTATTGGAGCTCTATGAGAGAAAGCCCTGCCTCTGGCTGTTTGTTTAGAAATTTTAGGTACAATTAAAAGGCCTGCATCTTGTGATCGAAGGTTACGTGCAGGTATGTATGGCTGGATCATTTCAGCGAGGTAAGTAGGAGTAAGTCCATGAATTTATTTATAGGTTAACCAGGCTTAATCCAGGTCCGCGGATTCGCGGATGGCGACTCGTTGTGTAAGTGTATTGATTGATACCGAATGATTATTATATTTTACTCACCGGTTAGCGGCTAATTCCAATGTAGCGATTGACGTAACGTTTGTTTACCTACGTGCATCACAGCCTACGTAAGAAAAACACCAGGGTGCACCAAAATGGTGGCCGTTACGCACGCCATGTATTGGAGTTTAGTGCATCTGCTGTTCCTTAGTCTATTCTTCATTGATCATACGCTAACAACGTTGTGCTAGGTCATCTGATGCCTGGCTTCCAATAGCAATGCAGATAAGGTCACCCAGGGAATCACATGGTCTATGGCACGACCTCAGATCAGTGCCCCTTCCTTACCCAAGCTGCAGACAAAATGGAGGATCAACAAATACTTGCGTCGCGTTCATTCCTGCATCGCTTTCATTCCGAAAAAGGACATTATATATCAACGTTTTAGACTAGATTTGAACGGGCAAAAGTATTTAGAGTATGATATTTGTATGGAAACAGTATTTGGATGCAATGCGTAAGCGTAATGGCCAGACAGCTCCAACAGTTCAGAGACGTGAACCATCCACATATGAGGTAAGTACAACGCTATTTATGAACATTGGTATCCCACATCATCGTTTGTATATAAAACAATGATGTAAAAATATTATTATTTCGACATGTCATGGGGATGCTATTGGTTTTCATGGAAAATTACTGTAAGGATTCAATAAAAATATTTTTAATTTCTATATAACTGCAAAATACCGATCTAGTGCTTGCCTCTAGTGGCCGTTAGGTGTATTGCGGTATAAAAGGAGGAATGTAATGTCTTTCTAAATTATTTTATAAGGGTTTATTTCTAGGTAGAGGAACTGAGTTTTTTATTGGGGTGTCTATATTTTCGACCTTCTTCATTATTTTATCCATTTATTCCAGCCTAAAACACTGTAATATCACTATAAAGGCATGGAAATATCAGAAAATAACTATCCCACAAAACTACATACATATTTGAAAAATAAATGAGCATACACTAATGCAAAAATGTGGGTCGTAAAACTTTTTTTGCCATGTAATGGAATGGGGGTGCAAAATAGTGTCAATTCTTTTAAAAAAAATATTCTTGATTTTTTTTTGCCAAAGGGGTTGTGAACACCATATACACTCACAATAGATGATTTCTGTTACAGAAATTATTCTAGGACCCAAAATGTGCAAGTAGTGAAATCCGGGCCTAAAATAGCATGGACAGGCCAGGGTTAAACACAGAAACTAATGCTTCAGTCAAACATATTACCTGGAATACCCTCAAATATTAGTGTTCTTTTTTTTTACAGGAAATGTGAAGAATATTAAAATAAAGGTCTTTCATTACAAAATGTTTTTTTTTTTAAATAGACTTATTTTCAATAATAATTTCAATTGGGTCAGAATTTACACAGGCATTTATCATCCATAGCCTACACCTTGATGGTTTGCACTGGAATCTAGCTTATGGCAGCAGCAATTTCAACTGCCAAGACCAACTTACTGTTCAAGGAGTTTTTCAAACACTTAACATTTGCTCTTAAAATAATAGTCCAATATATATATATAATCAAAAATAATAATGCAAAACATTGAGGACTGCCATGCACCCAACAGCACACCCATTCTTCATTGACACACAGGCACTGCCATGGCTCCTCCCATAGCTCTCAGTAACTGCTGATAATACCACCCACTCGAATTCAACATTCTAGCAGATTCACACACCCATTACATCAGTTCTTCATTCAAAATAAGAGGTCCTTCAAAATAATAGTCCAAAATAAACAAAGAGAATAAAACAAAAAACTTAGGGGACTGAATGCTTCCATAAGTTTGAGATATACATTTTTCATATAGAACATTTTATATATCATGGTCCAAATAACCTTCACAAGCAAACAGCATGCCGATCTGTTCAATGATATCAGAGTAGATGGTGTTTAGGTGATTTTACTTCATTCACTTATTGCGGTCAAATTGTTTGAGATATCAAAATTACAAATAATTACATTGAAGATACTGGTCCCAGGGTCCTTCTCCACAAATGCAGTTCAAATCCGTTCAGCAGTCTCCAAAGTATTTTACAGTTCACAATTGCTCAAAGTTGTCAGTGTCATTGTAGCGCCCCCTTGGGGTCTATTTGGTTGATACTGCATAGGTCCATCCATGGACCTGATGTTTAGTGCTATGGTAAAGGGCATCAGATGTTACTGGCTGGATATATAGCCTGACAAAGTGCCACACCCATGTAGCCTTTTATGTGTACATCGTTTAAGATATCAAAATTCTAAAAGATACTGGTCCCAGGGTCCATCTAAGCGAATGGTGTGCAAATCAGTGGATTCTCATGAGATGTCGTTAACGAATTTTTAACAAAAGTTCAAATGTAGGCCATATTGTTTCATGTATCAACTTTTCTTATATAACTTTTAAAGACAATGGTCCAGTGGTCCTTTACACAGATTGTCAAACAAATCTATTCAGTGGTATCGGAGATGTCATTTAAGTTTGTTTTTATTAATGGCAAAATCATGAGAAACATTTGTGATGTTTATAGCACCCCCCAAGAGGTATTTCTGTATGGGACATTTCTGTCCATTCCTGACAGACACATTTACGAGTACATTTAGTTTCATAGCTATTTAATGTTACATTTGGGATTAATGGACATCTATATTCATTGACCCGCCCAGTTCAATTTCATTTGCTGATTCCGGCCATACAATTTGAGATATCAACTTTTTTTTTAATAACCTTTAAAGATAATGGTTCAAAGGTCCTACACACCAAACGGCATGCAAATCTGTTCAGCGGTCTTGGAGGAGATGTCATTAACAGGTTTTTCACCAAATTCTAAATGGAGGGAAATCCAAGGGGCAAATTTGAAAGACCCCGGAGACTTATTTGGTCAGCATGAGAACTTAACCGCATGGCTCTAAAACATTTGGTTCATGAGATGCATGCTTAAACCCTCAACATTTGACTAAGTGCTACAGCGCCACCATGGGAGTGTAGGTATAGTAGTGGACGAGGCCCTTTGAGCCTCTTATGGAAACAAGTATGCAAAGTTTCATGTACATTTATCCACAAAATGGGCCCGGAGAAAAATAATAATAATAATAAAACCAGCAAAAACAATAGGGTACCAGTACCTAGGGTACCTGCACCTACAGTACTTGGTCCCCTAATAATAAGAACAATAAAACCAACAAAAACAATAGTGTACCTGTACCCACGGTACTTGGTCCCCTAATAATAAAACCAACAAAAACAATAGGGTTACTATACCTTCGTTGCTTGGCCCCCTAAATAGGGTACCTGTACCTACGGGACTTGGTCCTCTAATAAAGATACAGAAAAAAGAATCACGATAAGGAGAGAGAGGTGATTCAATTATTCCTAGAAGAATTAAAAGGTCAGCTGACTAGTGTAGCCAAAGCCAAGAGTATGTTAAAAAAAAGACAAGAGGAAGACAGAGGAAAATGCGAAATGGGCTGACAACCCACCGCCATATAGAGGGATACAGTGCCTAATGGTGACAGGGACAGTGAGAGTAGAAGGAGAAGCTGAGATAGATGGGGAAAGAGACCTATGAAAGCCTTCACAATCCCACTCTTCAAAGAGAGAAGAGAAGGAATAACCTACATTAGATGTGGACCGTTATAAAGGTTGTATCCAGATATTGAAACCAAAAGGGCAAGGAAAAGCAGAGCAGAGGCAGGTGTGAAAAGAGGTGGTAGAAGTAGATTAGTTTCATCAGAGATAAGAACAGGAATTGAGAGAAGACAGCAAAACTGCAGCAAAGAGATGAAGAGTGTCACTGCTATGAGAAAATAATTAGTCAACTTAGTAAGGAATTAGAGGAGATGCACAGGTAGAGGGATGAAGAAAGGCAAACGGAGACAGAATGGGCATCAGGAGAAGAAGGGATAAAAGGAATAGAGGTGGCCCCAAAAGCAAGTACAAGCCCTAAAAGATAAACTGCCCACACAGATGCACCCAATTCTGATAAGGGTTTTCCCACAGTATTTACTCTGGGCTACACAGGACCTAGATGGGTTGATTGCTAAGTTACCCAACCTACATAATAGTGCTGAAAAATGGATAAGGATGCTGGAAGAACAGACCATCGCAAAACTGTTGGCGCTGGGGGATCAAAAGGCCTTGCTGGCTAGAGTGGTGGGTACGACCAAACTGGAGGTGGTGCTAAGAGATAGCAGTCTGGCACAAATGAGAGGGACAGTCCTGGGGGATGGACAGTCCTTTGGCCCATTTCGACAGCAGATGTGGAGGGCCTTAAGGGAGGAGTACATGGCTGTAGATAGACTCTGATGTGTTGAAAGGAACACCACTGGGTGAGATGGAAAATCCAGATGTATATCTACAGAAGCAGCTAGAGTGGTGGAGGTTGTAGACTGAGAAGGACCAAGAGACTGATGATCTAGTGTCTTTAATGGTCAGGAAGGCACTGGTGGAAGTGCTGCCAACACAAGCAAAGAATAAGTTGGAAGATGAAGTGGTGTTGATGACATCCAAGCCACACAAGGAATTCAGAGACTATTTTATGCTGTGGAATGCTACAGGAAAAATAAAAAGAAGATTGCTGAACAGGGGAAAGAAATCAAGAGAAAGCTTACCCAATTGCAACTGGATGAACTGACAAAAAAAAGGCAAGGCAAGGGGTGAGGAAATGGGAAAATAAATTAATATAGAGGGCTGAGGGGTGTGTGTTGGGGTTGCAACCAGAGAGGACACAACAGAGGAAGCTGTCCCACAAACCCATGGCCTGATAGAACTAGGCAGAACAGTCTGAACCCCTTCAGGGTCCTGTGAACCCCTGGGCGGGGCCAAATCAGAGATACTGAGGGTGCCCAGAGCATCCTGAAGGGGAGGGTCAGTTTACAGCAATAACGGTACAAACTGATGAGAAACCGATGCTGCAGCTTCAAGTAAATGATGGTAGTACCTGGAGCTACTTACACTTACACCTCCCAATGTCAGGAAAATATGCTAAGACCGTAGGATTCTCGGGATAAAAATGCAGCTGATACCATGATGGCTCCAGTACATCTAGCTATGAGCGGACGCTCAGCTAAACCTCCCATATTAGTCTCAGAACATACCCCAATGAATTTATGGGGAAGGGATGCATTGTATCAATTAGGGTTACATATACAATGCTCACCGAATTGTATAATAAAAGAGGAAACAGGGATCAAAAAGCAGATGATAATGATGCAACAGGCATCTTCAGCAAATGTCTATTGCATGGGAGATATAGAGGAAGGAGTCAGGGAAGTTATCCAAAGGGGGGAAGTATATTGAGGCACAGAAGCTAGAAGGCCTTCAATGAGATATGACTCATACCATGATAAATTGTTGGAACAATTGTGGTTGATAAACATATTTTATAATTGGTAAACAAGGGACAGAGATGAAAGTATGTGATGTGCAGGGATCAGAATTGATAACTTGATGGTTTGATGTGATAAAGGTAAAGGTTTCAGAGCAAAAGATTTAGGTCCTATGATGAAACGAGCCAAGCAGGTACAGTGGGAAAAAACAGACAATCCTCTCATCCTTTGCTCTCCTAAAAAAGATTTTATCAAAGTTCTCTGTTTTGCAGAAATGATTGGAGAACCACATGAATTGGAGATAACTACAGGCCAGCAAGTGCATGTAGGGGAAACTATTTATAAGCAATACATGTTAAGGAAAGAGATGGAACAGGTGATTTCAGAAAAGGTGTGGTCACAGCATGACACAGATGTTGGATTGTTTAAATCAGCAAATCCAGTATTTCTCCAAGTGAAGCCAGGGTCTAAGCCTGTGTGGAACAAACTGAATTATATGAATCCAGAAGCAGTCGGCATAAAGCCAACCATTGAAGGACTGGCGGAAGCCAATGAGTTGGAAGAGAGAGTAGAGGCTGTAACACTCCACTGTTCCCTGTCCTGAAAGCACATAAGAAGAAGTGGAGGCTAGTCCATGATTTACGACCAATAAAGTTTGTGCAGGATTGTCAAATATCACAATTGACGCCAAGTAGTTTAGAGTGATGGCCCCTTTTTCAGTGTCCCCTTAGCAGTAGAGTGTAGGCTCCTGTTTACGTTCACTTATGGTGGGAAGCAATATAGATATACACGCTTACCCCAGGATTTCAAACATTCCCCGCACTTTTTTAACCAGGTGTTGAAGGTAGACTTGGAGGAGCTTGTCTTAGAAGGAACGTTAATTCAGTATGTGGATGGCTTATTGATATGTACTTCAACGTTGGAGCAATGGCATGCATACTCCATAACAGTGTTGCAGAAATTGGCTGAGGGAGGACACAAGGTTTCAAAGAAAAAGTTGCAGTATTGCCAAACAGATGTTTAATATCTGGGAAGAACTGTGGCCCATCAATCAAAAACCATAAGCCCGGCCCAATTAGAAGGAGTGAGCAAGGCTCTGCTGCCTCCAACAGTAGGACAGATGACCTTTCTGGGGATGACAGGGTTCAGCTGAGATTGGATAGAGGACAATGCAGTCAAGGTGGCACCCCTATGGTAACTGAGGTAAAATGCAGGACAACAGCAGTTGAGCGCCAAGTTAAATTGAAACAGTGAAGCTTTAACAGCCTTTCAGACAATAAAACAGGATATGCAGTCCGCATCTGCTCTGGGAACACCGGATTATACAAAACCATTCAAATTGTATGTTGCCAATAGAGACAATAGATATATGAGACATCAGTTTTAATGCAGAGAAACTGTGGTGGCAGGAACAAACAACCCATCGACTATTGAATTCAGTGGCACAGGAATACCCACCCTGTTATCAGGGATTAGCAGCAGTTCAATATGCATATGATAAGGGTTCAACTGTCACCAATGGGATACCCAAAGATCCTCCACACCCATCACAATGTGGCAGAGATGATTGAGAGAAATTTTTCTTGATGAATTAAAGGTTGTTAGACTATTTTCCTCTGACATACTCAGATGTAACCATCAAACGATATTCAACAGTTAACCCAGCAGAAAACATTCCTCTTGGTTATGAAAGAGAACCTCATGAATGTGTAGCGGAGTCCTTGACCTTTACCTGACCTTCTCTCAACTTGGATTTTGGAGGCTGAAGAAGAGTTACTTGTAGATGTATCCTGTTATAAAGACCATGAAGGAAATCATGCAGGATTTGTGGTGGTCAGAAAAGACAGTAGGGCCCAATTTAAGATAATAATTTGTCAAGCATGCCCGCAGCAGTGGTCCACTTAATTTGTAGAATTGAAAGCTTTGGCAGCTGCCTGTAAGGAAGTACAGGATAAGGTAGGGAACATTTACACTGATTCAGCCTATGATAGACTATGTGGAAATGTTGAGAACCATCAATGGGAAACAGTACATGCTTGTGGTGATCGATAGATTTAGTAAGTGGGAGGAAGCCATAACCTCAAAAGACCAAGAAGCAGGAACAGTGGGGCGCCCTCGCCCAATGAACCGGAATCGCCAGGAGAGGGCACGTCAGGCATGGGCATGGGCCATGATGTTGGTCTGTCTGCTATAGCTTGGCTGCGTGCTTTGGCCAATGCTATTAGTCCAAGAAGAAATGTGGCAGAAAGTGGTGGGGAAACTCCCTGCGCCCCGGTACCCGTTAGCCCACAAAACCCAGGGGAGGCACCTGCAGAAAGTGCACAAGGAGAACTAGGCACCCCTATTACTGAACAAGAATTTGTTACCATCAACCTTGCAGACCTGGACTGGGAGTAATGTGGCTGAGCTCTCTCTTTACATAAATGACTCAGCCATTGACCTGGACAGAAGGAATAAGGAATGCACAGCAGCACTATCAACAGGAGTAATGCCTTATCGTTTGATCGCTATAAGGCCTAAGGTTTTTATTCGTTTTGTTAGTACAGACAACCTTGGGGACCGAAATCAAATGATCTGGTTGGAAAACGTAGAAGGGCGAAATTGAGAATGGAATGTTGAGGCTCAGTGAGATAGGCACGTGCGGCCCACCTGGAAGAAGGCAGATACAAAATGGGGAATATCAGGTGCTATACAGGCAGCAGAAGTGTAAGGTTCGGACAGGACCAGAGATGAATAAGACATAGGCCAGGGAACTTTTTGAAGAAATGGCTCCTACAGCAACTTTGGGAGAGCAGAGTACAGTAACAATCAAGGGAAGAATATGGGGACAATTATGGGACAGAGACATAAACAGTGAGAAATTGGACATTTACATACCGTGAGTGTAAAAGGAACAAGGGAAAGGAACAGGGCGCAGGAGACGAGCAATGAGGGATATACTTGAGGCTAGGGAAGTAATTATCCCAGACAAAACTAATCAAGAGGTGCAAAGATAAATTAGCATAAGAGTGAGAACCACTTGTGTAGCTGGACTAATGATGCCCAGTATGGTCAGGCAGTTTGGTCTCAGGGTATCTGCCTAATTAGGGTCATGGAGATAAGGGGAAAGTGGAGGAGAGTGGTTGCATATGATATGGGTAAGGAAGGGTTATTCCTGGAGTTCAAAATAACTAACTTTTTGAGTGGGAGTAGGAAACAACGAATATAATGGTGTCACAATGAGATGGGCTCGGGAAGTATAGAGGCACCAACCACGGTGCCCCAGTGAGCCTCGGCCCCTAGATCCACAACTAGGGGTGCGCTAAATGTTCTCCCTAAAATCAAACAGACACAAACTCCACCAGGACACACCACAGTACAGCCAATTGTGTTGGTGCCTATAGAGAGGGATGAGGTTCCAGCATCTACATGAGTACTGAACCCTGCAACCATTTAAGAGGCAGAACCTTATCCGGTTACAACAGCGGAACCAAAAGAAGAAGCAGAAAGGGACCATATGGAGGCAGCTGAAAAATATGACTGGTATAGATGGGCCCAGTACACGGCTAGCCAACACGAGGTGGATAACTGTTTGGTGTGCTCAAGAGCAGGACATGGAGGTATGGTAGTAATGCCTATTAAGAAAGGTTGGGGTGAGTGTTTAGACGTGTGTTTTGTAACATGTTTGGTTTGGCTAGGAAGCACACGGATCCAAGCGTACATGAGGAAGTATAATTATTTGATAACATCAGAGTGTGAGGCATTAAATGTAAGGATCTGTCCAGATACCAGGTTTAAGGCTACTGGGTAGAATACTTTCAGGCAAGAAGTACAGTTGATTTTGGGCATTTTCCAAAATGCAAAATGACGATTGTTTTGGACAGGGTAGAGTTATCAATGGTACAAACTGGCAATAGTTTTACCCTGTTCCAGGGAGCAGGAACACGTAGCATTTATTCGGAGCAAGATCAGGCTATTGCAGATGTATTCTGGATGTGTGGAGGAAGACAGCTGTGCTCAGTGTTACCAAGCAATTGGTCAGGAACATGTGCAAGACTCAGGGTAGCTCAAGATGTGACCATAATACCTCACATCCAGATACTAACAAATGACATACAGCCACCTGAAGAGGCACCAGTAAGTAAGGTCTCGGGTGAAGAGGCCCTATTCACCAAGTCTGCAGGTTATCATTGATGCAATAGGTCAGCCAAGAGGAATCCCCAATTAGTTTAAGGCAAGGAGTGAAATTAATGCAGGCTTTGAATCCATAGTTCCATGGATAGCACCAGCCAAGAATGCGGAATAGATCAATTATACATACAACAATCAGCAGTGATTTATCAATTAAACAGATGCAGACATGGCAGCCCTGGGTGAGTAACTACAAGCTACAAGTAAGATGACCTAACAGAATAAGCAGGTGTTGGACTAGAATAAGCGGCGTTTGTGTGATGTTTGTAGAGCAGTGTTGTACTTTTATTCTGAATAGCACTGCCCCGGACGGTTCCTTTACCCAAGCCATGAATGAACTGAAACATCTAAGAAAGGAGGTGAAGGACAATCCAGGTTCAGATGCTCACACTTGGGATTGGCTGGAAACATCACTAGGACAATTGCAAGTAACTCTATCCAAAGTAGAGATCGTGGTAGGGATAGTATTGGTTGTGTTGGCCGTAGTGGCAAGCTGTGTAATTCTCTCCTTAGGTCATATTTGACAAAGACTGCTTAAAACTGCGCCCTCTGCTGCCCTTCCTCCCCCTGCAGGCGGCAGGCTCCGGCGCTCGATGCCTTCTGACACCACCACCCGTCTCATCAACTCATCTCACCTGTTGTCTTGTTTAGCGCACCTGATCATCATCCACAGTCATTTACCCCATTATATATGTTTCCTCTGCTAAGCCAGGTCGTGGCTCCGATCACCTCCCTTCTGAGGGGTGGTGCGACCCGGTTGCGGTGGACTGCGGAGGCGGAGTGGGCATGACACAAAGGAGCGGCCAGTGGATGACGCTCCGGTACTGCTGGCGGCATGCATCATGGCGCCAGTGGTGTGGGAGTTGTACCTAGACATCGTTCGAGGCCCGCATGCCCTGAGGACCGCATGTATGTGCCGGCGTCTGTCCGCGACCGACTCATCTACTGGGCCCATACCTCTCCCTCCTCCAGTCATCCTGGCATCGGGCAGACCATGCGTGCCCTGGCCGGTAAGTACTGGTGGCCCACCTTGGCTAAGGACGTGAGGGTGTACATCTCTTCCTGCTCGGTGTGTGAGTAAGGCACCCTGACACCTTCTGATGGGTAAGTTGCAACCCTTACCCATTCCACAACGACCATGGTCCCACCTGTCCATCGATTTCCTAAAAGATCTCCCTCCTTCACAGGGCCATACCACCATCCTGGTCGTTGTGGACCGGTTTGAAATCCTGTTGCCTCTTGCCTCTGCCCGGTCTTCCCACGGCCCTACAGTCCGCCGAAGCTCTGTTTACACATGTCTTTCAATGGGTGACAGGTCTGGATTGCAGGCAGGCCAGTTTAGTACCCAGACTATTTTACTTCAGAAACACGCTTTGGAGGCAGTGGCAGCAGTGGCTCGTTGTCCCCCCCTCCAAGTGTGGCACTGGAGGCTCAGGTTGGGGACCTGCACTGGGGTTACCATGCAAGGGAATGCTGCAGGGGGCTCCGGGCAGGGGACTGGCAGAGGAGCCCTGGTGTGTGGTGCTGGCACCGATGGCACCCAGTACCTGAGTGTGGAAAGCAGAAGCATCTCTAGAACCTCCTCCCATGTCTGAATGTGCTCTCTCAAGAGCCCCCACGAGTGAGGCGGCAGGGGCTCACAACTGAGACCTCACAAGTATGGCGGCAGGGGCTCTAACTCCCACCCCCGGAAGGCCCCCACAAGATAACTGAGGCTTAAAGAATAGATAGGGTGCAACTGCCTCTGACTGGGCAGAACAAAAAATGGAAGTGCAGAAATACCTTGGGGCATCCCTATGGTCAGGTCCGTGCTGTGGCCCCGGGAGCATAGAGATGCCTAGAGGCAGCCCAGCTTGGACATGACAGGCCTTGTCCATTGCGTACAGAGATTTCACCAGAGTCTGAGAATCTTTTAATGATATTATCTGCAATTGATGATAAGATCTCCAAATTATGTGTAATTTAATGTAAAGAAACATTGTTCTTAAATTGTTGCACTATTTGCCTGTGCAATCTTTCACCGAGCAGTGAAAGCAGTGAGTTTCTTAAGAGTTTCTTAAGAAAATTTTTCATTTAACAGAACATTACTGCATTCAGTTTTCCTTCACATTTAACACAGCTTTGCAACTTTTTTGGAAATGGGGTTGTACGTGCAATTCGATGTTGCATTCGTGGTCTTGATTCAAAATATGCATTATTTGTGTGTGGTAACAACAAATATTTGCCAGCTACAAGAATAATGCAATACCTACTGTATTACATGCTTAACAATGCAATCATCAGGCCATTCAGTTTATTCAATTCAATCATTCAGGCCATCATCATCTCTCAGTTTAGCTGCTCTGTGAAATGTCTGTCCTTAAATGGCAGGTGCTAAGCAAAAATGTTTCTCTAGGATAACAGATAAAAAAAATATTTTTCATGTTGTGCCAGCACTCTGCTGTCAACATGTCTCTTGATGAGGACTGTCTGGTCACTACATTCCTCCCATGCATGGCAGTCTCTAAAAAACAGACATAAACCCTAAATGTACTTTATTTCCCACATATAGCATTACCCCAACACTGTGAAGTCCAAGACATTCATTTTTTATTCAATTTCGGTTAGTGCAACATTAATGTTTAAACAACTGGGGGGAACAATTGTAAAAAGAACCAAATAAGGCAATGCAGCCTGACGAGGAGACAGATGTACTGGCAGAAGCAGTCTGGGTTTTGAAAGGCTGCCTTGGCCTGGTCTTGTGGTGTCCACTGGGACCTGCCACTATACTTTTGTAAGGTCAAGTGTGGGGATTTCTTGGCTTTACCCAACTGTTCGATGAGCTCATCAAATGGGGCCTTGGGTAGATCTCAAAGCTGGAGATTGCAATGAGTCCTCTCAAGTTGCTGCACAACCATATGGAGTTGTCTTGCTTGGGAACCAGGACTATAGGGCTAGACCACACACAGGTGCAAAAATCTCTTTTTTTCCTGCCTGTTCAGCACACACCAAAACTCTGGGATTTGGTACATATAGTACTCCCAGGTTCTGACTCACTTCATGAGTCTGGAGGTGATGGGTGTGCCCTGTCTATCACGAGGGCTGGGGTAGGCCCACGTGAGACAACAAAATGAACACTTCCATGGCAATGCCCTTAGATGTTCCAGAGTGGGATGGCTTCTGGGAATTTGGTGGCATAGTCCATGACAACCAGAATATACTTGTGTTCCTGTGACTTTGGAACTCAACCTGCCAGCACAGGAGAGCCCCAGCCCCTAGAGGAGCAGTGGCTTGTGGAGTAGATGGCTCATTGAAGCTGGCACTTGCTTTATAAGGGACAGGGAGAGAGATGATTACCTGCATGTCATTGGTTGTGCATGCCACACCAAACGTAAACATATCCACATGTTTCAGGGATTGTTATGTGTTTATAGCTCCAGCTATTTGGTCATTGTCTTTGTTTGTGACGAGACAACTACCAGTGACAACTCCGAATGGATATCACATGCAATGTGTGTAAGAGTGAAATATTATGAGTACCAGCATGTTCCTCATGTTCTAACCATTCGATCAATGTCCCCATGTTCAATATTTACAGATGCCTTAGTGACTTCTGACTTATTTTTCTGGCTCTATTTCTTGGCAAAAAAAAAGTCTGCAATCTGATAATGCATTTACCTTAACACCTGATATCTGCTGGTGGTACGCCTGATTTTCTGCACACAGTAAAAATAAAATGGTGTGGCTAGCACAAACAAAAATGGAATCAGGAGAAATATAATGACATTACCTAATTTGGCCCCTAGCATGCTGAATTGACCTGAGCGTTTAAAACCATGTTCAATTACGTGCATTAAATTGGAAAAAGTTTGACATTTAGAAAATAGCTAGGGATTTTTTAATTAAAAGTTGAAGCCTACTCGCCAGCTGGAGAAAACTGTAAAGACAGTAGATAGCATATATCCGTTATATAACTCTCCAGTTCCCTCAATGATGGACCGATTTAAGAAAAGTTGAAAGTGACATCATTTGTGTTTCTGTTTAAAGGAATTGTCATTTGAACTCATGGTCAAACCGTAATTTCACTTGTGCTTTTGTTTGACTTGCGAACAAATAGGGCTAAATGCCTTGCTAAAGGGCAGATCGCTTTCTCTGCTCAGGGATTTTAATCAGCAATCTTTAATTCCTGCCCAATACTCTAACTGCTACTCGTATTTAACCTTTCGGCTAGAACTGTAGCCTGCAAGATATTTTGTACATGCATGAGAGAAGTAATCTCCCTCTCCTTTAACAATAAAATCTTAAAATCAGCCCTAACCCTAACAGGCAGCCAATGTAAAGAGGCTAGTACTGGAGTAATGTGTTCAATTTTTTTGTTCTAGTTTATTTATTGATTTATCAGGGTAGCCGGAAAAAAGAGCATTGCAGTAATCTAATCTTGTAATGTAACAAAAGCATGGATTATTTTTTCCGCATCAGTTTTTGATAGAAAGTTTCTGATTTTTGCAGTAAAAAGTGTACGGTCGCTGGCTGATTCTTTAGTCTAATACTGCGGCTAATGGAAGCGCCGATGACTAAAGTTTTCAGTTTTTCCGGGACACCGGTAGAAAATGCATGTCGATCATTCCCCTCCCAAGACAGCTCGGGTCTTGACTCCGACTCCAGTGGGGAAAACCTGTTGAAAATCTCAGTCGGCTTTAGCAGCGACCCAGGTTTAACTGGTCGATGGCATTTCTTCCCAGTGACCAAGAGAAAGTTCATGCCTGGCTGCGGGAGCTGTGCTGGGGGGCTAACAACACGATCGCTTCTTCCTGGTGGCACAGACGCAGTTTTCCCATTTCTACATTAGTGTCTCCATAATCTTTGCCTAACATTTGCGTCTGAAGCCGAGCCTCTAACTCTGCTATCTTTAACTGAAGACGACAGTTCTACTTCGTGAAATAGTTACAACAAGTGCAGTGAAAAGGCATAATAATGGTACTTAGCTTCGGGTAGGTAAATAATAATGGTACTTAGCTTCGGGGAGGTAACTGCAAGCAGCGTCCAGCACGTCAACAGTCCCACAATGCAGCAGGAGAGTGTTCAATTCCAAAAGTCAATGCAGGAAATCAGGAAATCTTGGATCGTGGCCGTATGACTCAGTGAATGCAGGAAATCTTGGATCGTGTCCATATGACTCAAAGATGGTTAAACTTTATATCGCTAGAAGTAGATGGTCCGTTAGAAAAATATTTGTCTAAAGTTTTAGGTATTTACTTTGAATCACCTATGACATGTAACATGTTTCATCAAAAAATTTTGTATGCATATATAATCAATGTGTGTGTTTTAAAAATACAGAGCCATAAGCCACTAAATGTAAGCAAAGTATTCAAAGTCATTAATTATTATGTAACCGAGAAAACTGATTTTAAACTCATGATTGATATTGTAAGCATGAAAAAAAATCGTGATTTTGTAAATAAATTCTTCTAAAACTTGTCTATAAGTGTCTGATGCATACTTTTGCAATATCCATAATAACGAGAATTAGCAGGATGGAACAGCTAATGAAAAATATATATGTTTTAATCCCTCTCACCCGGGCTCTTTTGGAGGAAAGGAGTGACTTTAGAGAGCTATTGCGCAAGAAACAGGAAGTAGCATAAGTCATGGACCTGTAACTAATAGCTGTCCGGACACGATGCTTATACTCTCCATAAGCCAGTGAGACAAAAATTCCTGTTGTGGAAGATTAATTATTATGTGTATATACTATATATTAAGGATGCATAAATGTATTGTGTTTGCATAAATTAGGTTTATTAAATATGTAGGGTTTGTGTATATGATATACAGGCTGGATACTTTGCTCTGTCTAAGAATTGGGAAAGAATTTGGTTAAAAATGTGGGCTCTCCGTCAGAACTCTTGCCAGCAAATCCTTGTTCTCCTTTTGGCCCCAGGCCCAAATACGGGCATTATTTAGCATAGGTGTCCTATGGCCTTAGGATTTGGAGCATAATAATGAGAACCAGATGTTAGAAGAAAATAAAGGAGCCCCTCATAGTGTGTCTTTGTCATACCTAGGAGTGCACACGAGTGTACTTTGTCTGTGTTTCACCTACAAGCTTGTAATAAACTATTAGAATTAAAGTACTGGTTTCCTAGAGAATTTATAATTAAGAAATTAGAATTAACCCGTCAAACCTGAGAAGTGGAAAAGAATTATCCGCAACACCGTGAAAAGGGATGTTTACCACTCATTGTTTATCCCAATTCCAGGCCGACTTGTGTGATATGCAAGCTTTTGCTGATAAAAATTATGGAAATCGCTACATGTTAATGGTGGTAGACGTTTTCTCAAAAGTAGCTTTTGTGAGTGTTAAAAAATAAGAGTAAGGCTAAAGTGACTAGGGCTTTTGAATCTATTTTGAAAGAGAGTGGAATTCCCCAAAAAGTCCAAATGGACTCTGGAAAGGAGTTCTTTAATCGTAAATAAAAACATTATGAAGCACAGTATTATGCATTTTGCTACGGGTTCAGATTTAAAAGCTTCAGTTATTGAACATTATAACATTACTTTGAAAGAAATTATGTGGCGATATTTTACAGCTCATAACACACAGCGTTATGTCAACGTGATTCCAGACCTGGTATAAAGTTAACAACAGTTATCACAAGAGCATACATATGACCCCTTTATAAGTAACATCAGAGAACACATTTGAAGTCTTTAAAAATCTTTACGGTTGGTTTCCCCTTTGTAAAAAAAAAAGGTGATATTGTGCGTGTCTCAAAGTTGTGAGGTGTTTTTTACAAGAAATATGAACAGGGTTACTCTGACGAACTATTTTCAGTTGCAGAATGTGTAAAAAAGCTAAAAGATTATGATGGAAAATCTGTAGAGGGTTTCCCTTTTATGAACAAGAGCTTCAAAAAGGGAAGATAACTAAAGACAAAGTTTTTCACGTAGATGAAACGGAAAAAAGGTGAAACAAGGCTTTAGTATAGTTAAGCCACATCTGAAACATGCGGCGAAACATATTATGAGTGAAGTTCTAACGAACGTTATGAGTAAACATAAAGCCTCAGATCCTAAGCAACAAAAGGGCTCCGGTTGGACTCATGATGCTGGTGAGCAGGACTAAAAAGAGACTGTGAAAAGAGACAGGCACAAAATTCTCTTGGCAAAATTAGCAGTTTATTTGCAAATAGAGAGACGCGTCAAATGCTTACAGAATAATAATTTGAAGAGCCTCTAAAGTAAAATAAAAAAACTGTCAGTATTTATAACAGTTAAAGGGGTGTTGTATAATGCTGCACATCTGTGCCTAACTCTATGGAATACATTCCCTTTGTTCTATTACAACCTAGGCCTCACACAAAGGGCAGGCTGTCCTTCTCCACATGGGTAACCTCTTCAACTCTGTTAGGGCTTACAGCAACCGGACAATAGATGCCCTAAAGAGTTATACAGATGTGCATATCAATGAGTAACCCAATAATCTGCCAATAACAGTCAGTTAGAAATTGCCACAACAAGACCCGCGGATGCCTCCCCCTAAAAAGCCAAGGACAGTGGTTCAAATAAATAAACACTCTGGAAAATGAGGTTCTCTAGCCTCCGTTTCTGGTAGGGATAGGGTCAAGTGGCCCGTGTTATTTTTATCTTGTTTCAACAAAGACTTTTGTAAGAGTTGAGAGTATTTCTTTGCCTTGTCCTAAGGGTTCATTCCTTTCATGTTCAATACATCCTTCATATCCGTATCCAGATCCCTTTCCGCCGTTTGTCTAATACTTTAAGGACCTTGTTGCTTAAGTCGGTCCAGCTGATATTGAGGCACTAAATACATTTTGTTAGACATTAGCTCTTGGGGGAGATCCCTACACTCAGTAGGGATAGGAAGAAACTGCCTTTTACCTCTTAATTATTTTTTTATTGTTCCAAGTGGGATGCACCCTTTGAGAACATTCATAGCAATCTCAGAGGGCCAAAAAAAGATCTGAATAACAATGTGCCAAGACAGACTTGCGTTCTTTAGGGCTGGCTACGACCAAGGCTCTAAAGAACGGCAAATCTCTTTTTAAACGTGCAGAGATGTTTACTGTTGTCTACTCCCACGGGAACAAACCTATTCTAAGTATTAAATGTTCTGGTGTATAAGGTTTAAGGTCTACCAGTAAAAAGGAAAATGTTTCTTTGTTGCGTCTTCGTAACTTTCTGTGAAAAATGATTGCCTCCCCTGGATACATTTGCTGGGCCAAAGTGTTAATCTGCAGTTTGTCTCCAGGATATTTAAACAAAACCATGTACTTGGAGTTCAAGTTAATGGTATGGCTATTTTTACCCTGGTGAAACACATTTTGTACCAGATAGAGCACAGATATGTTTCGATGGTGAGTATATTGAGTAGAAGCTCTGGCAATTTCAGGATGTTCACTACCGGCAAACAGCATATCATCCAAAACTAAAAGATTATTTCTGTTAGGAGGAAAAAGTTGATTGTCATTCAATTATTCAGGGATTCCTTCAACAAAGTTTATTTTTATTTTCAACATTTCATCATACATCGGTTGATAGCAACTGTAACACCACAATATATTGTCAAAGTTCTGAGTCAATAAATAATGAATTTTCTAAAAATATTTTTACAAAACAGGTTTTTCCATTGCTGGATGGTCCAACAACCAGAGCGGAAAAAGGTAAATGTAATCTTGAATCAAAACCTTCTACAAACTCCATTTTATCTAATCAGAAGCCAAACGGTAATGTGGTACCGTCTCCTAAAAGCACTGTCTGGTCATACACCACACTGAACATTTTGATGAGTGGGGCATTGCGGATGGAATCCTTTTTTATCACTGACAATTCTTTTGTAAGATGTAAAGATTTCCTCACTAGTTTGGTCTTTTATGAAAACCTCAACCAAACATGAGTGACTCCAGGTTTACCTTGGGGGTGTTTTGTGTGATGCCTTTGACCTTCAAGCCTATACGATTGTTTTTAGTCCTAAACCCATAAATCTTGGGGCCACACGATGACCATTCTGTGTTATGACAACCATCTTCAAGTTAATTTGTTAAACCTCCCAAATAATTGCTCAGAGGGGGCTTCCATTCACCCCACTTGCTCAAATAAACCACAGAATCTGTGTCGTGTAATAAAACTCCTCAAGACGACCGTAAGCTGTCGTGAAAGCCGCAATTATTACACTGACATTTCCGGGACATAATCAACCTGTAAGGATTTCTGTTTGTCTTGGAACTCAATATACATGTCACCAAAACTCTTTTGGGTTAAATCACACATTACCTGTTGCAAAAAGCATGATGTACATCCGTGAAAGAAACATCCATTGTACTCAAAAGCGGTCTCGACACGGTCCATTACTGCATGGCCGTGTACATGAGAGTGGCCAAACTGTTTTTCATTCCGCTTCAAGGCATGCTGAATAAAGATATTTTTTGACTTTGCCAGGTATTCCAACAATTGTATGGAACCACTGGAATATGATTTGTACTGCCTCCTATAGTTATCATGTGAGAAAATGGCTCTCGTTTCCTCGGGCATAAAATTAGTATGATGGGTTTCATGCAAGCCGATGCAATAGTTATACAACTCAAGGGATCGACACCTGCGTCATTGATTACTTCCTCTCTAAACTGGAGACACCCTTGACTCAAGATAGCCACATCATTGTCAAAATACATTTCCATCTCTATATGAAAATCAAAGGTTTCGTGACAGACTGCCTCATACCAGGCCAGAAACGTATCTCTCTCTTTGACTGTCATCTGATCAGCTCCATACATTTCAGGGCTCAAGTAAGGACCTATGTAATTTAGATTCTCCTCAGAGCTGAAAAAATGCGTAAACCAACCTTGAACAGCTGTTTCAAAACCGAGAGCATCTGGCATTCGCGAGTTTAATAGGAAGGAAACTAAGAGTGTCCATGTATTGTTGATCAAATTCGGTATCTATAAAACACAACACCTTGCTTCCTTGTGTCATAAGAGTAGGAGTTACGCCTTGCATTATCAAGGGGTTTAAAAGAAGGTATGAATCACAACCTCTTGAATTATGAGCTATGAAAGTGTACTTTCTATATTCGTTTTTCCGAGGTCCATTCGTGGACCTTTTCAAATACACCAATGTCATCCAAAAGCCCTTTATATATTGGACAATGTTTTCTGCTACATTTGTGTGGGTCAGGGTTATTTATTTTTAGACTATAATTCACATGGCACGAGGAACATTTCTTATTAATGTCACACCAGCTGGCAAATTTAGATGCCACAGGATGCCATAGGGCCAACTTGTGTTTTTCATAGCAGTAAGCTGAACGACATGTACGGTTACAGTCATAACACTTTGTGAACTGCAGTGGCTGATTAATGATTAGGGTCAAGAGATGTCCTGCCAGTTTTAAGAGAAATGTGCGCAGTTGTCAAGTTATTCATTTGAAGTATTACAACATTTTAATTTAACTTGTCTGTCATTCAAATGGCCCAAATGTTTTAAATTCTCTCTTTGCCTAAAAAAAGTTGTGAATATTGTAAAGCATAAGAGAAATAACGTTCCAGTCATCCACGAGGAAGTTAAATATCTCTATAAAATAATTCACTTTGTTTGCTACGTGACCATAAACGGGACAGTCAACTTAGAACCGTGGCATTAGTCGTTTTGTATATCATACACCCATATATTGAGATCCTAACTTTCGTATCCTAACTATCAGAAGCCACTCTTATAGCGCTCAACACATCTCGGTTTACTTCAAACTCGGTAGCAAAGTCTGGACCTCTATTGACTACGCTAAACACATTTTTACACATATTATACCATTCATAAACCCTGAGCAAGGGTTTGAATGTACCCTGTTCAGAAGTGCTGCCGCTTTGAGAATCTGTATGTATGGGTTCTTTCTTGGTAGAATAGATCTTTAATATTGAATTGATTGGATCATAAATCTATTTTAAGATATTATCACTAGTTTTGATCTCACGCTCTAAATACTCCGGCAGTCTAAGAATTAGCCTTTCAATGTCTGAATCTGTATACCCTGGCAATTTTCAGGCATCATTGCTCAAGCTGACATATTTTAGATTCATTCAGAAACATAACCTTTTTTCATATAACCAGTATCACAGACAGCACAGTTCGTAACTCTCATGAGGGGTGGAGCTATACCCAGAACCAACCCTAGCCAACAGCTGTCATGTCTATCATAGGAAGACAACATCCCTTGGGATTTACTTATTTACTCAGGAAGTTCCAAGGATCAATACCCCTGGCATAAGATACTCTCACAACCCAAGTTGAGATTTATGCATTTGTGACATTCAATGTATGGACCCACTGTTGAGGTTCACGCCTATGGTGTCGTTTGTACTTTCAGCTCCCACGGCTAGAATGTACAACTTCACTTTAGAAGCAGGCTAGTAAAACGCAAAGCCGTCCGTTTTTGCTGATCCATCCGCTGCTTAAACTGAGGTATTTGCGTTCTATACACATTAAGAAAACGCTTCTTTGACCCCTCGTATAATTCTGGAACATATCTTTTTTTTGCTCCTCCGTTCTGCGACCTATTTTGTAAGTCACAGTTGTAACTGTTGTATCACTAACCAAAGACATGTGGGACTTAATCAGAGTAAAATCGACTTCAACTGCAAATATCTCTCCCTACGGAGTCCTCTGACATCAAGGAAGCCATGGTTCTATGAAAAGGTCTACTTAAACCCTACCATTTTATTTCAGAATAGACCATTTGTTAGAAGGCGCAGCTTTTTAACCAATACATATCATTCCTGCTTACATATACATATTGGCTTTAACTGGATCTTGTTCGTAGCTAGTGTGTGCAACGAGACATCTCTTATGGCTCATCAATTTGTCGAACCATGTCATTTTCCAGATAACCCCAGATTTTTCCTTCAGATTTTTACCTTGTGTTGCATTGTCTCTGTGAAGCTCGGGACACCTTCCCAATCGATCTCCAAACCAGTGTCGATAGTGTAACCTCTAATGCTTGACTTCATTTCATGGCACACCACATACTTCCCAGTCAGTGATTTGGTACTGTTAATACCGTGAAGGGTGTGTTTACCTAGCAAAGCCAAGACCCTAACCCCCACACCAAATGGTCAGTGCATACATTCCCGTTGTTACCAGAGCCCAACCACAGGGCGAATCTTAACTTTCTGTTATTCTCAACATCTAGGCACATTCACTTCTAATGAACTATACATTCATATTGTAGTTGTTAATGCTCAGATCCTACATTACTCCACACCCCTGGTGTCGCTTGTATATTCGGATCCCACGGCTAAAACTTTCGCTCCTCCATTCTGCGGCCTATTTCATAAGTCACTGTTGACACTGGTATATCACTAACCACAGACGCCATCTTTATTCTTATACAGAGTAAAAAAACGATTTTAACTGCAAATCCCTGAGAAGTCTAACTCATATTTATTGGTAACTCTCAGAGAATGAAACAACACTAACACATGCTCAACCCCCCTTGCTCTGCTCCTCTCCGTAAGCTAAAATCTCAAGAAACCCTACACCCTCTCCTACCCAGAAAACAACTGTCAAAATATTAACACACACCCTAAGACCTTCTCTAACCGGACATGTAAAACACAATTGTTAACATGCCAGGGGACATCAATTAACAACCCTTAATAAGCAGTTCCCATAATTTTCTGACATAACCCCTCTCATCCCACAGATTCACCTGCTCTACCCCCCCCCTCTAACAGGACATGTAACACCTTGGAAAAAAACAACTGTTAACAAGCAAGGGGACATAAATTATTAACAAACATAAAATAAAAACAGTTCCCATAATCCCTTTGACCTAACCCCTCTCTTCCCGCAGAAACACCTGCTATACCCCTCCCTCTCTAACCGGATAGGGCCCCCCGGGAAAAACAAATGCTACATTCCGGTCATAAATCATAAGCATATTCTCACACCTAAGCGGCTGTCAAGCAATCAAACTTTGATCCATCCCATATCCTATCTTCTTCTCCTGTTGAATTTGTTTGTAAGTTTCAAATGAAACTACGTATGGTGATGGGGATATTAACCTATTTGGTCAATTGCTGTTGTTTATTATGTTTATAGATATAATAGGCCTAATTGTTGCACATTTCCTGTCGAAAAGTGATCTGATGTAGCCTGCACAATGGAAATGCAAAGTGTTAAACAAGCTATTGGTAGCCACATTTTTGAAAATGGTATTTTACAAAGGCAGAAATTTCACTAGTGACTTGAAATTGGATTATTGACCCCCTTGTCCACCTTTTGTGGTGAAAAAATTTGGACTACGTGCTTCAAAACATGGCAGTAATTTAAAAACATTCTCAGAGCCAGAGGGTATGAAACTCTGACATCTCGCCTCTTTGTATCAAAATCGGTTCTGGTACTGGTATGTGCAGCAAGACATCTTCACAGCTGAAGCTGCTTTCGCCTGAGTTTTCCTGAAGCGAAGCATTATATGGAATAGTAAGGTGATTGAGCTAGTTAGCAAACAAATTTCTCGCAACTTTGTGCACAAGCAGGTAAAGCATACACCGCCTGCTTTCTCATTGATATAGCGAGATAGTTCCTGTTTCAAACAAGGTTGATGGCAGATAATGACCAAACATCTTACAGCTGTATTGTATGCAGTATTGTAGCTAGCTAATTTACTTACTGAGCTACATGAAGTTCGCTAGCTAGTTGATAAGTGCTGTGCTGGAGAGCTACGTGACGGATGTTTAACTAAGCCATTTTAAGACAGGCTGTAGATCACCCTTCTAGCATCAGTCAAGATGAAATCATCTAATATTGACAACCGATATTAGGACAATTAAGAGTAATCTACAATTCTTTAGTAAAAATATGTTTTGTCACACTGTAATGGCGTTCTACATGTCACACTGTAATGGTAATTCAGCCTACATGACCTGGTGCACCATGTCTCAGCAGGATATTCCATTGTGTACAATTTCAGAATTCAGGAGCTTTGCAAGAATGTTTCACCCTCACTTAAAAAAGTTCCAAAACTGTAACTAACTTAATTTTGTAACTTTATCTTTGCAATAGTGTTTTCCATTTTCATTGTGTACAATGTTAAGTTGATAGGTGTGTACATTTGGTAGGGAAATTCTGAGAGACACTAAGTTTTTACATCACATCATCCTTAAATAATTCTACAATGCTTGTTTGGTACTAGACATTTTTTTTGCATTATATTAAACCCAGCTGAAACCTACTTAGTTTATTTAAATTAAAACGTAACATTGTCTGTGTTATTGAGTTGTCACAGTATGTAATGCGCTGTCATGTGTTAAGGTTAGTATTTGGGGACAAATGGCCGAAAGGAATAAAATGAAGCTGATGACTTGAGGCGTCCATTTCTGAAATTAGACACTCTGGAGGTACTTATTCTTATGTTAAGGTGTACATTTGCTTTTGCACTTTTTGCCTTTAATATTGACCTCAATGAATGCCAGTCTACTGCACACTGTGACAACTCAAAGACCATTTAAAGCTTAATTTATGAAACCAAATAGATTTGAGCTGTTTTTTATATACTTAAATGTGATGTTCTAGTACCACATTAGGTATTTGACATGATCACTCAAGGATAAGGTGTTGGAGTAATGGTTGTCAGAAATGAAACCTGTGTAGATTTAATCAAAAATACTTAAATAGTAATGTTTTTTACATCATTGATGTTCCGACTATAGTTTGATCAGTTGAATACGACCGTTGGTGAATAAAAGTAAAAATGTCCTTTCAAAAAAGCAACATTTGCAAATTCATCCAAACTTTTGGCCCCCAGTGTGTAACCTTTATTGTCCAGTTAGAGTATAGATTGAATTCCATGGCTAGAATAAATGTTTCCATAAAATGTATTTCAAATTGACGAACAATATTTGTTTTATAGCTGCCACGCAAACCTGGATTTATGCTGAGTGTTTTGTTTGTCTTTCGGTGTAGGCTCATTCAAGTGGCTCTATAGTTAATAACAGTTGTAATTGTAAAGTTCTGTTTGATTCCCATTTGAGCCAAATGTTCTGAAAAAAATGAAAATGTATTCCTTTATTCAAAACTTGCTAAATTAGCAATAAAAATTATTTAACATAACTACTCAATTCTGGTAATGGTGTGATGGTTATTAATATACTAAAGTAACTTCTCTAATTTATTACCTACATTAGGTAGCTCGGCTTGTTTTAATATTATTTCTAACTCAACCTTTTAAATAGCATTTTCCATTTTCAATGAGCTCCACATCGAATTTTATTACACTGATGCGGAGAATGTTTTGTTGTAATAATCTAAACTATTCCATAATCAAAGTCAATTGACAATGTGTGTCATTGGGGATTCTACAGTATTCCAAAATCCTATTGTTTGTTCCAGGTCACTAATTATTCTTCTGGCAAAAAAAATTTATTTTTGCAAATTCCTGTGACTTCTTTGGCCCCCTCGGAGGGACCTGAACAGGGGCAGGGCCTGTTGTGGCAATTTCTTAACTAATGTATTTTAATGACATGTTTGCTTATCTATTACATGGTATGTAAATCTGATCTTTGGTTGTGACATGCATCTGTATTATTTCAGAGAATCATTAGGTTCTCTGACCATCTGCTCAACTGGCTAAACCATTAAGGGTATCTGTCCTTGGTTCCTTAGGAATGTGAGTGTTGGGGGACGGTAGGGGCAGTTGTCCGTTTAGGTAAACACAACAGTGAACATTTATGGCAGGAAGGATAAGATGGGGGGATAACCCTCCCACCTGTGTGACCTAAGATTGATGGGTGGCATCTTGCCACACCCCTTTTAACTATAATAAATACGAGCTGTATATGTAATTTACTTTAGAGGCTCCTCAAATGATTATTCTGTAAGCATTTGACGCGTCTCCCTATTTGCAAATAAACTGCTAATTGTGCCAAGAGAATTTTGTCTCTGTCTTACTCCTTTGAGTGTCTATCGATGAAATTTCCATCACAAGCCCCCCCCAAAAAATACTTGCGGAGGCCCCGGGGCAGCGGCAGGCACAGGGGCGGCGGAGAGCCGCGGAGCAGGGGGTGGGGCATCCCGGATGGCCAGCCTGCTGCCAGTCCAGTCCGCACGAGGCTGGGGAGTATGAGGGACAGGATGCGGAGTGGACCAGGGATGATACCGGCTAGCCCGTAACCTGACGTCGTCGTCGTCTGGGCCTCCGCCGGCCAGGGCTTCGGGGTTGCCACTGGTGTAGCCAGTCCTCCACTGGGAGACGGTAGGGGTCCTCCTCCTAGGGGGTCAGAATCCGGCCATCTGAGGAATTCCCCTACCGTCCACCTCTGCCATCTCCATATGGTTGGTTGGGTCATTCTGTCAGGGTTGTGCAGGGAATCCAAGGAGGGAGATGGAGGCAAATGCAGGGGTGCAGGGGAAAACTTTTATGTCCAAAAGCAAAACAAAACAGAGTGCCGTGCTCTACAAACAGAAGAAGAAACTAAAACTAGGCATACGAGTGAAGAGCAAACATGGAACAGGAACAGACAAACAGCAACAGACAGCAAACAATGACACAACAAAGACAGGGATAAACTGGCTGAACTAAATACCCCAACCAATGAGGAGAACAGAAACAGGTGGGGGCAAAACACAGGTGAAAGAAATAAACTGATCAACTGAAACAAGAACAGGAGACCAAACAAGGACATGACATCACAGACACAGAAAACACAGAACGGAACCGCCCCAGCAGGCTGGGACTCTGACACTGACAATGGTCATAAAGTTCAACCTTGGTTTCATCTGACCACAAAATATTTTCCCACGTGCTTTTGGGAGATTAGATGTTTGTTTATGCAAACTTCAGCCAGTGTTGGATGCTTTTCTTAGTAAGAAAAGGTTTCCGTCTTGCCACCCTACCCCATAGCCCATTCATATGAAGGATACGGGAGATTGTCACATTTAGCACACAGCCAGTACTTGCCAGAAATTCCTGCAGCTCCTTCAATGTTCCTGTATGCCTCTTGGAAGCCTCCCTTACCAGTTTTCTTTTTGTCTGTTCATACATTTTGGAGGGTTGTCCAGTTTTTGGTAATGTCTTTGTTGTGCCATATTTACTCCAGTTGATGATGATGACTGTCTTTACTGTGTTTCATGGTATATCTAGTGCTTTAGAAATGATTTTGTACCCTTCTGCTGACTGATATCTTCCAACAATGAGATCCCTAAATAAACCCGTAAATATGTCTGTCAGGAATGGTAAGAAAAAGTCCCATACAGAAATACCTCTTGGGGGAGGTATAAACATTACCAATGTTTCTCAAGATTTTGCCATTAATAAAAATTAAACGACACTTAAACGACATCTCCTTCGAAATCGCTGAATGGATTTGCATGACTTTGTGTGAAGTACCATTATCTCCTCTGAGACTGCTGAACAGATGTGCATGCTATTGTGTGTGATGGACCTTTGAACTATTATCTTTTCAGGTTATATAAGGAAAGTTTATCTCAAACAAAATTGCTGAAATCAGCGACTGAAATTGATGTGGGCGGGTCTATGAATATATATGGCCATAAGTTCACATGGGAATATCCGACAGCTACCAAACGAATCATGCCCATCAAAATCTCTGCCACAAATGGACAGTCGAAGTCAAGTGTAGAATGACCTTATGGTGGCGCTATAAACCTCATCAATTATTTTGACATCTTAAATGATATCTCCAAGACCGATGAATGGATTGGCATGCTGTTTGCTGTGAAGGATCTGTGGACCATTATTTCTACAAGTCTGTAAAAAAGTTTAATGCAAACGATGTGGCTGCAATCTGCTCTTGAATTGGCATTGTTGTTGCAAATCTTTGTTACTTGCTACTTGCTTTATAGATTCCAAGAACAGGAATGAACTCTGAAAGGTATGAACAGCTAGCTCTCATGGTGGTGCTACAAACTTCACTGATTTTAAGAAATTCACCTAAAATCTGCGATATGTCAGAGCTAATACTAGGTGGCTAACGATTGGGGGCTAATGCAAAGTGGTTAACGCTAGGTGGCTAACACAAGATGGGTAATATATACACTCTTCCCTCCACAATATCACACACATTATATTCTCTCTTCACACACGGTCTGTACTCTCCTCCCCCACTCCTCACCGAGGCACACTTTTTGCTCCAAACACATATTCCTACTACCCTCTACTGCCTCCCTCCACATACAAGAGTGTGTAAAGTGAGATGAAAGTGTATCTCCACATAAAACCCCCCAAACACACACATTCTCCTATCATTCAGCATACAAACATTCCTATTTTCATTAAAAAAACTACTCCTCCGCCACAAACACTGTCATATATCTCTACAAATAACACATACACACATTCTCCACTGATGTTACAAATTTTCTATTTAATGTATATCTCAGTTCTTATTTGCCTTCACAAACAATATATATCCCCTCTGTAATACCATAATTCTCATATTTAAGAGAATTGTTTTAAGTGACCCCAATTAGGGTTTCAGCAGTTCACAGTTGAAACCCTATTGTGTTTGTTCCGGTTCACAACTATTATTATTATTATTATTATTATTATTATTATTATTATTATAGCAAAAAAGGGTCTTTTTTGCAAATTCCCGTGAGATAAAATGGCTTAAAGCTCACCACACTCACCAAGTTTAAAATAAAATCTTGAAAAGAGGTATACAAGTCCAGGAATATATTTGCAATAGGGACACATTTGGGCATAACGGTCTTTCAGCAATTCTGATTTTGTGAAAAATACTTCAAACGCTGGCATCAATTGACAGATTTAACAACATTTTAAAATCTCCCTGAATGCCTTCAGCGGGATTTCTTAATGCATACTATTTCAGTATGCACTGACAACTCCAGTATTGTATATTATGACAACAAAAATTGCCAACACAGCAGCCCATAAACACCATGTTGCTTATTAGATCTGGAGCGGTATTCTGATTTCAACTAGTTAAAATGTATTTTGAAACTATTTAGGGCAGTAGTACTGTTAAAGAGTATACAAAACCTTTATGAAGGTTATGTTGAGCTTGATTGGTTAATTACAGTTTACGTGCGCTGCCATTTTTTTTTTCATTCCACTGAATTCTGAGACCAAATGTCTGCGATAAAAAATGGTTAAACATGACGATTCACCAATCCATTTTAAAATTACAGTTGTATTTTTTTACTAAGTCGGAAATTTCAGAAATGATTATCAATAACACGCTTCTTAACATTTTATGTCACTAATAATTACAAAATATAGACAACTTGATTAAGTTATTATTTGGTATGCAAGATATTTTTCAAAGCTGTTACTGACCAGAGGGATTTTTGCTGGCCTATTGAAATCAGAAAATAATATTTTTTAAATATATATTTTAATTAACACTAGATGTATTTTACAAAGTTTGTTTCCATCAGTCTACTGATGTAATTTCATTGCTTTTCTCCCTCGTTTATACTGTTTCCAGTGCAGCTCAGATAAATCAGAACCTTTATCCAATCAGATTTTCCACATGTGCTGTCTTCGGGTTAAAATCAATCCTGAGACTCATTGAATTTTGAGTAAATCCCATCTTCTGTTGAAGGTAATGGGGAGTTTGTTGATTGTCATATTCTTCAACCAATCAGATTTCAAGTTTGCCATAATGAGCCTGTTCTTTGGCACGTAGCAGTCTTCTAGTTTGCCTACGTGCACATTTTTCAGGTTGTGTGATCGGAGAGCCAGCTACCTAACTGAGATAAAACTAGTTAGTATATAATGTAGGAAAATCTAGGTTTTATTTGATCTGTCTTTAGTGAGGTTTGGATTGTTCAATCTAGTGTTTTGCGTAAACATTTTTTGTTTAGATTTGTATTGCGCCCATTTGTTTCTTAACGTACAATGTATGGAAAATATATGGATTTGGTGGTGGATTTATGGGCAAAGCAAAAAATTGCGAGTAACCAACCCCTTACCTAGCAGCCCTGTATGGGGCCATTCATGTAGTAATCATCTGAATTGTAACTGTGTAAAATAATCTGTCTATCAGGACTACATCATCTGCAAAAAACAGTGATGACATCCCCAGTACCACCGAACTGTAACCCCTCACCACCCGGACTATGCCTCGATATCCTGTCCATAAACGTCCCAAACAGGATTGGTGAGTGCAGACCTGACGGAGGCCAACCCCAACCTGGAACAAATCCGACTTACTACCAAGAACCCGAGCCCAGCTCTCACTTTGGACGTACATGTATTGGATATCCCTAAGGGACCTCCTTAACCCATACTCCTGCAGCATTATATGCCTTCTCCCGATCCACAAAACACATGTAGACCGGATGGGCATATTCCTAGGCCACCTCCAGGATCCTTGCAAGAGTAAAGAGCTGTTCAGTTGTTCCACGACCAGGACGGAATCCACATTGTTCTTCTTCAGTCTGAGATTCAACTATCTGCCAAAACATCCTTCCCAAAACCTTAGAAAAGACTTTTCCTGGGAGGCTGAGTATAATTGGCACACACCCTCTGGTCCCCCTTTTTAAACCGGGGAACCACCACCCTGGTCCGCCACTCCTTAGGCAGTCCCCCGACTCCCATGCAATGTTGAAGAGGCATGTCATCCAAGAAATCCCCTCCACATCCAAAGCTTTCAAATTTTTTTGACAAATCTCATCTGTTAGAAATCAGCCATGTCGTATAGTGGTAGTAATAATAACTCGCGGACTCGGTTGTCAAGGGAGAGAGTATTCAATGTTTATTGCAGAATATTGATAGTCTATTAGCACATGATGTTACAGGCTCAAACTTTTCCCTACTCCCTTTGTCTCTCTCTACTCTCTCAACTGTAATGTGGGGTACAAGCTGTTAAATACCTTGAGGGGTGTGTTTACCTAGCAACGCCAAGACACTAACCCCCACACCAAATGGTCAATGTAAACATTCCTGTGGTTACCAGAGCGCAACCAACAGGGAGAATCTTAACTTTCTGTAATTCTCAACATCTAGGCACAATCACTTCTAATGAACCATACATTCATATTGTAGTTGTTAATGCTCAGATCCTACACATCAATCCCAGGAGCTTTGCCACTGTGGAAATGATTGTAGCTCATGACCTGAATATAGTAGAAACATATTTCTGGTTCCATTTGAAAGGAAACACTCTGTAGTTTGTAGGAATTACAAATGAATGCATGAAAGTATAACAGAATAGATGTAGCAGAAGATAAAACATTCGTTTTTGTGTCTTCATTGTTATTATCATGTTTGAAATGCACTGGGAAGGCCATGCATCAAATATATTCCACTAAATGGCAGCAGACTGAAATTAAAGTTTTGGGCAGCTACATTGAATGACCATAGAGCTGCAGAAAATGTTGTAAGAGGACTCGAAAGTGTCCTTTTCGATTGTCCCCAAATCTACCCAAGTGGCCAAATTGGATAAATCATTAAATTCCAAGCATACTTGTGACAACTACGCCATCTGCTGCCCATCCTCCCCTTGCAGGAGGCAGGCTTCAGCGCTCAATGTCACCTGCCTTCTGACACCACTGCCCATCTCATCAACTCATCACACCAGTTGTCTCGTTTAGCGCACCTGATCATCATCCACAGTCATTTCCCCCAGTATATATGTTCCCTCTGCTTCCTTGGTCTTTGTGTGTTATTGTCTTACTACTGTGAGCATTTTTCAGCCACGGGTTTATATTATTAAAAGATTAAATACGACTTTGAATGCTCAGTTCGCTGCAACAGGCTGTTAGGCACTTAAGAGTTGAGCCAGTCCACTCCCGCAGTACCGGCCGTGTTACCGCCTCCCCAGCGTGCACCTACCGGAGCGGGGGCAATGCACATTCCGCTTCCCCGGGAATATGACGGGATGGCGGACCGCTGTCAGAGTTTCCTTCTACAGGTCGACATCCCACCCCAGGCGCCCAGAAGATCTCCTCACTCGTCTCCTGCCTGTCCGAGAAAGCCCTGGAGTGGGTCACCGCGGTATGGAACACCGAGGGACCCATCCAGGGCAGCTACCACAAGTTTGTCCGCCGTTTCCAGGCTGTGTTTGACCATCCACATGAGGGAAGAGTGGTGGGCGAACGGCTTTTCCATTCCGCTCTTCCATGTGCAACAGGGGACAAGATCGGCTCTGGAGTTCCGAACCCTGGCAGCGGGTTGTGGGTGGAACAATCGAGCCATATTTGACCACTACTGCTGCAGCATTCGGGAGGACATTGGAAGGGAGCTGGCATGTCGAGACTTAACCATCTCCTTTGAACAGCTGGTGGAAACATCCATCCGTCTCGACAACCTGCTGGCTGCCCGAGGACGTCCTGGCGGGGGCCCGCCCGTTCCATCCCACCACCTGGACACCGCCGCCCCCATGGACCTGGGGATGACTGCATTCCCGGGCAGGGGGCGTGGAGGAGGAGAGCGGAGGTGTTCGACCTAGCGTTGGGGCCATTCCGCTGCTCTGCGCTACACCTCCTCTGACTCCGGAGGCGACAGGCCCGGCACTTTCGCGTCACCCCAGGTAGCTCATGCCGATTCACCTTTCGCCTTCCCACTCACTCTCTTCACCGTCCCTGTTTGTTTCCCCCGTTTTCCATTGCTTTCCCTGTGTTAGGCGCTGGTGGATTCAGGCGCTGCTGGGAATTTTATTGACAGGGCTTTCACATTACGCGCATGCATTCCCCTTCAGGTCCATGCCACCCCCCTACCCGTAAGAGTGTTGGACAACTTGTCAGTAGGGTCGGGCTTTGTTACCGAATGTACTGTCCTTACGGTCACTTGCGGCCGACACAGCGAAACACTCATTTCACATTATTGATTCTCCCATGTTCCCATCGTGTTAGGTTTCCCCTGGTTGTCTTTCGATGACCCAGTCATTTCCTGGTCTAGTCAGGTCCTTTCAGGGAGGTCGCAGAAGTGCCAAGGTAGGTGTTTGGGTGTTTCTGTGGGTCGGACCACCGCACCCTGGAGTACATGCAGGCGATGAGGAGGCTGACCCCTTGCCAGGACAGGTGGGCTATGTTCTTCTCCCAGTTTATTTCCTCTCACATACAGGCCAGGGAGCAAGAACGTCAGGGCCCACACGCTGTCTCGCCAGCATGACACGGGGGAGCGGCCAGTGGATGACACACCCATACCCATAGAGAGGCCTGTAATTTTCATCATAGGTACACTTCAACTATGAGAGACCAAATGAGAGAAAAATATCCAGAGAATCACGTTGTAGGATTTGTAATGAATTTATTGGTAAATTCCTCAGTAAAATAAGTTTTTGGTCACCCACAAACAAGCAAGATTTCTGGCTCTCACAGACATGTAACTTCTTCTTTAAGAGTCTCCTCTGTCCTCAGCTTGTTACCTGTATTAATGGCACCTGTTTGAACTTGTTATCAGTATAAAAGACACCTGTCCACAACCTCAAACAGTCACACTCCAAACTCCACAATGGCCAAGACCAAAGAACAGTCAAAGGACACTAGAAACAAAATTGTAGACCTGCACCAGGCTGGGAAGACTGAATCTGCAATAGGTAAGCAGCTTGGTATGAAGAAATCAACTGTGGGAGCAATTATGAGAAAATGGAAGACATACAAGACCACTGATAATCTCTCTCGATCCGGGGCTCCACGCAAGATCTCACCCCGTTGGGCCAAAATGATCACAAGCAAGCAAGGAAGCAAGTTTATTTATATAGCACAATTCATACATAGAAGCAATTCAATGTATACTACAGATAAAAGCATGGATGAGCTTCTCTTGGTCTTTTTGGGACACCAGGCTTTTGATTCTGGATATATTTTTCAGATGGTAGAACGCTGTTTTGGTGACCGATTTGATATGACTGTTAAATGTGAGGTCCGAGTCTATCAGAACACCAAGATTACGGACTTGATCCTTGGTTTTAAGGGCCCGAGCATCCAAATCTTTCCT
>JACXGJ010001472.1:0-83083 GCA_016801105.1 Esox niger | reverse complement strand
CCTCTCTCTCTCATCCGCACCATCGACTCTCTCTCCCCTTCACACTCACTCTCTCATCCACACCATCGACTCTCTCTCCCCTTCACACTCACTCTCTCATCCGCACCATCGACTCTCTCTCCCCTTCACACTCACTCTCTCATCCGCACCATCGACTCTCTCCCCTTCCTCCTCTCTCTCTCATCCGCACCATCGACTCTCTCTCCCCTTCCTCCTCACTCTCTCATCCGCACCATCGACTCTCTCTCCCCTTCACACTCTCTCTCTCACTGACAATCAGGATTCAGGTCAGTGAGTTAATGCAGTGCACATCACACATCACTGTCACGTTGGCTAAACAGCTTTGAGAGAGGGTAGGGCAGAGTTTAGAAGCAGCCAGGAAATAACCCATTAACCTGTGAACAACTCAGTTAAATCCAGCTCAGCTCAACCCAGCGTATTTCAGCCCAGATCAGCCCATCCCAAGGCAGGTCAACGTCCGTGATCCAAATCACACCCTATTCCAGGGCGTGGCACACTGCAGGGCTTGTAGACATTGTGACTACACGGCGCTCATCTAATCTCCTAATGTGTTTTGATTACCACCCACAGGTAGTGTCTGGCACTTAACGTTTTGTCTTGTTAAATCACTACTAACTAGATGCCAGCTCTGAACTAATGAGAAAACGGGAGAAGGAATTTCTAGTGAGAAAAGGCCTTCTTCCCGTGCGCATGACCGTCTACACAGCATTTCGTGTTATGGAGCAGTCAGTCTTTATATGACAATCGCAAATTGGGATGAGGTGCTATGTTTGAGTTATTGTATCTGGACTTCGCTGTGTGTGATTGGTGGATCTGGAATCCCCTGTGTGTGACTTGGTGGATCTGCACTCCCCTGTGTGTGAATGGGTGAATCTGGACTCCACTGTGTTGGTTAGAGAATGGTTGATTCATGATAGGCCAATAAATGTGTAACCTAGGTGAAGGGGAAAGATTCAGTTCTACAGCAAATGTGAGAAGAGTCAATATTATGCAGCATGTATCATAAGAAGCGGCAAAATAAACAAAATGTTTCCTAGACCGAATTATTTCTGAAGTCTGGACTGACTTTTTCAAAATATTTCCTGTCTGCTGCTTGAGTGCCTGAATGACCTAAGTCCTGCTTGACTCATTGCTCTCTGTTTTTCTTCTCACGAAAGAAAGAGAGAGAAAGAGAGAAAGAGAGAGCATGAGAGCGAGAGCAGACAAAGAAAAGCAAATTGAATTGATTGTACTCAGCTGTCTTTTCTGTCCTAAGGCCCAGAAAGTGTCAACTTCAACCCACTCTGCTGCTTTTATTTCTGATCCTCATTTCTGGACAACTGCATTGTAATGAAAACACTACAGCTTTACAACAAAATGGGCCACTGAAGTGTTACTCTGCAACATCTGTTAAAAAAACAAAACAAAAAAAGAGCAGTACATGGTCTTATTTCGCTGAAAGTAAAAAGCACTATCGCTAGGTCAATAGAAGTCACACATGATGTCAATTTCTGCAGGACAACAACCAAACAGCATACATACACAGAACATGACATATGTACATATTTGACATTCCGCACAGACAACTAATGCTGTAGGCAGTTTTCCCAACAACGCGTGCATCTCACAACTGCCCCCCACACTCTGAACTCGATAATCCCAATTATAATATAGACCTCACAGTCTGACCACCAGGGTCACACAGAGACATTAGACAGCAGAAACCCTCCCATGCTGATAGACAAGACACTTCCTCCAGAGACAATGACCTCCATCCTATGTGAAGACAGCCCTGCGTGTATGGCTGCAGGAAATACGCTTCCGGAATGATCTTATCTCTGTTGAGTATGTTTCCAGTGAGGAATGGGAACCAGTAGACGCTATGTACAAAAATACCTTTGGATGATGCGGAACTCCAGCCCGGGCAGGTTTGTCAAGTCTGAGATAGATTTAAGAGAGTTACTTCATGATATTACTGAGTAAATTAGCGGGTAGGGAGGGCACAGGAACCAGATGCACTCCAGTGGTAGGGCTGATAGAGCTGAGATAGAGGAGAGGTTTGAATGGGGCTTTGCTGTACTTCCTGGTCCCAGGACGGCATTAACACACGCACACTATATCCTGGAGACCCGATCACCGGTCTGAACCAAGCCTTTAAGGTTCTTTATGATCGGTTTATTACATATGGGAAATAATTTGTCATGGCTGTTCCTGGGAGACTTATGGACAATGAAAAACCATTTAGTGAAAGCTTACATTTTTACCAGAAATTGATTTTTTAAGTATGACTGGAGTCAATTGTATACTTATTCATTAAAATACAAAATGATAAGTAGTGTTGTAGCATGCTTTAAAAATCTATTTGAAAGGGCTTGATGTGTCTATTATTATATTGGGCCACTCCTTTTTCATGGGAATTATTTTCAAAATACTGCTTCTAATGAAGGCTTTGACAGCAGAACAATATCGCTTTAGCTACACAATGTAATTATATGACTTCAAGTGAGATTATATGTGTTGCAGTTCACGGAGACAGTTCGTCTCTACATTACAAAGAGCTGGCTGGGGATCACATAAGTGACTCGTTTTGTTGTCCAATAGCTAAGTAAAACAAAGGTAAACAAAGTTCCAATCCCAGCATGCATTGCATCTGTCTGACCTCAGCACAGGGGTTGTTACGTCTTGTGGTTCTGCTATTTCATGATCACTTTCTCTTGGGGATTTGCAAATGGTCTTGAAAGAGATAGGAAAATATTTGTATGACTGCAGGCTTTAGGTTTCTGCCTTCTGTACAAATGCAGCACACAGAGTCTGATCAGAGCTGCCAACAGAATCAGATGGAGAGACATTTATAATTCACCATCACATCATGACAACACCACATGGGGGGGTCTCATGAGTGGAGTCTATCCTCCAACCCCAGGTCTTCAATCAACAGAAACAAAACAGGAAAAGGCATGGTTTGAATGAAGCAGAGACAGTTAATCCTTCTGTCCTTGGTAGAACAGACAGGCAACAGCAATGACAGACGCAAAAGAACACGCAGACAAGCAGCAGTATAACAGAAAGACAAACAGCAGTATCACAGAAAGGCAGACAGACAAACATCAATAGATCACGCAGCTAGACAGAAGTATAACAGAGCAACACGTCAACCTCTCACTGCCCCAAACCAGGGAACATAGAGCAACACATCAACCTCTCACTGCCCCAAACCAGAGGAAAACATAGAACGATACATCAGCTTTTCACTGTCCCAAACCAGAGGCAAACATATAGTGACGTGTCAACCTCTCAATGCCTCAAGCCAAAGAACATAGAGCGACACATCAACTTCTCACTGTCCCAAACCAGAGAACATAGAGCGAAACGTCAACCTCTTCCTCCCCCAAACCAGAGGACACAGAGCGACGCGATACAACCGTATCTGACTGTGAGCATAGCTAACTGAAGGCAGTGTGCTGTGGTGATGTGGTGGACTGTTTGGATGGCTAACTCCCAAACTGTTCCCATATGCTGCAGCATTCTATTTTTATTCGGATGTGTGTGCCATTCTATGTGTTTGTATTGTACTGTCCCCACTGAGGATTTAAGATGATATTAGCATGACATTACTTTGAAATATCATGTGTCAGCGATCCATAGTGAATAAAACAATACCTGAGATTTAGTATTGTCAGACCCGACTGTAGACTACCTCTCAAAACATTCAAACAACCAGTACAGCGACAAAGACCTCTTACAATATTTAAACCCACAAAGTGGGATGTCATTATATATAAATACTGGTATCGACTGTTTTATCTTGAGTCAGCAATTGAATGCCTAAAATACCTCACCAGACAATAGCAATTACATGGTATACAAATAATAGTCCTGTGAGCTGGTCAGAAGGCCGATAACACTGGGAACAAAAGCTAATGAAATCGCAACAAACAGAATGCAGGTACAGCATGAAATTGGATTCTTATAGAATGTGACGGTTATCATAGAAAACATATCATAGAACTCAGTACTCTGCAAATTGGGGTTGTGTTAAATCGAGAACTAAGGATTAAATGTATATATGTATATATGTATATATGTATATATATATATATATATATATATATATATATATATATATATATATATATATATCCTCCAACCTCCAACCATATATATATGCTTATAGTTTAATTAGATATCATTTAGAAGTGCGGGACACATGGTATGTTGGCACAATTGAGTGTGTGTGTGCGCGTGCGTGCGTGCATGATAATGCTGAGGCAGTATTTCTTTCTATTGTCAAAACGTGGTGTTGACCTTCACAGCACAACAGTAGAATTCTGACAACAGGTAACGAAAGGGAATGTTGACACTTTAACATGAAGAGACACTGTTATGGTATCTGAAAAGTTGCTTGTTTAAATCCCTCGGTCCTGTCCTTGAGCAACACAGTAAACCACAATTGCACCCAATGAGGCTCTTAAAAGCAGATATTATATTCCAATTGGACCTTGTGGGCAATGGACAACTAATATAATGTTATCCCTTCATTCCAGATTCCTTTATCAAAACACAGGAAGCTTGTGAATGTGCATGCACAATAAATGCATGGGTGCCCATAACACAGACTGATCACAAAGTCAGAGGTTGGCAAGAATCGCAGAGAGATATCTAGTTTATATCACCCAGACTGATGCCTAAGAGATCAGAGCAACACCATGTTGGGAGTGTGGCACCAGTAAAACTTGGGGGAACAAACTCTTTCCATCTTGCACCCCATGTATATTCAACCACATGCTCAAAATATTTGAATAATTTCAGAGCCTATTTGAACCAAGCAGGGCTGGTATTCATTTGCCTTTTCAATTAGACTAGAGGACAAAAACAGGAACATGCACACATCCATCATAAATCCACACACATGCTTTTCTAGGATAGGAGCCATAAACCTCCAAAATGATGTGACGCTCACAACTCTGGCTTTTTATTCCTTCAAGAAATGTTTTCTGTTTCTGAAGCCAAATTCAGCGGGTTAAAACTGTGATCTGCGGCGACTCACGAAGGTCCATTGCACCACCCAGAAGGCAGCCGTGCCATAGTAAGCAGAGGTTATAATGTCTTCAAAACAAGCGTTGAACCCGCAAAATGAAAAGCAAATCCTGGAAACTCTTCCCACCTAATGTTCAGGGAGAACAATAAAGTACTCACTTCCCCCAGGTCAAAATAATAACATGAATTTGTATAGTCCTTCCATTAAGTGTCCTCAAATATCTCCGTAGACAAATAATAGACTATGTATACATAACCACAACATAACTTTATTAAGGCAGGGGAAGCAGTTGGACAAAGTGTAGATTAAGGTTCTTGAAAATCTGTTCAGAGCTCTGTCAAACAAATAATGTGCTGTAGGAGCACCAAATATTCTAAATGATTTCATCAATACCTCATCAATACCATGACAGGACGTGCCCTGTGTGTCCCGGAGGACCTGCGGGGGTTATCCCTTTCGCCATCACATCAGTACAACGAGACTAAGGAGAAGCTCAGAGAAGAGCTCCGAGCCCCTTTCTGTGTCAGGCTCACTGCATATTTCATATTGCACACTGTATATTTTACTAAATATTTCAGTGTCCCTCCTCTGGAAGCCCAGCTACACCGGAGTCTCGGAGTGCGTCCCACACCTCTGAGCAGAGTGACATGGGCAGGGCTAAACAAGCTGTCGTTTGGGACAGGTCCTAGGAGTACCACTCACAAAATACATCTAGATGGTGCCAAGAAAGGACTGTAGGTTGCTAGTAGAATCACCTGGGGTGCTTTTAGGTTGTGAGAGTCTTCATTACGAGAAACGCTTAGGGAGTGGAGGAAAATCCTTCTGAATTATTTCTAAAAAGTGCAAAAGCAAGAACAAATACAGCAGGTTTGGAATGGTAGAGTGAGCCTTGTGGTATATACTAGGGATGCACCAATAAGAACATTCTTAGCCAACGACAATAGCCGATATTAATATAAAAATCAACTGATATCGATACCTGTGTATTGTCATTTCTGCATCTGTGTACCCTGGCATACATTAAATAGAAATGTGGCTTCTGATGAGGCTTCTAATTTAAAGTAATGCAAATTCAATCATACAAAAAGTATATACATTTTATTAACAAAAGTCTCAAACAACACACATTTTCTTTCAGCAATTAAGCTTTATAAATTGCCTGGCATGGTAAATAAGGTATGAGACAAAACTGCAAAAGATAAAAAATCGTAACAAATTAACAATAACCAAAATTATAACTTATATTAAATGCCATTCAGATGAAAGCACCATGGGCTGAAATAGATCCACATTTAAAGCAGTTGATACCCATGATTGAATTTGGGCCTATAATCGGCTAATACTGATTGCTGGCTGATATATTGTTGCATCTCTAATGTACAGTGGGGCAAAAAAGTATTTAGTCAGCCACCAATCAAGAACCAAGTTCTTTCACTTAAAAAGATAAGAGAGGCCTGTAATTTTCATCATAGGTACACTTCAACTACGAGAGACAAAATTAGAAAAAGAAATCCAGACAATCACGTTGTAGGATTTTTTATTAATTTATTGGTAAATTCCTCTGTAAAATAAGTATTCAGTCTTCTACAAACAAGCAAGATTTCTGGCTCTTACAGACCTGTAACTTCTTCTTTAAGAGGCTCCTCTGCCCTCCACTCCTTATCTGTAATAATGGCACCTGTTTGAACTTGTTATCAGTATAAAAGACACCTGTCCACAACCTCAAACAGTCACACTCCAAACTCCACTATGGCCAAGACCAAAGAGCTGTCAAAGGATACCAGAAACAAAATTGTAGACCTGCACCAGGCTGGGGAGACTAAATCTGCAATAGGTAAACAGCTTGGTGTGAAGAAATCAACTGTGGGAGCAATTATAAGAAAATGGAAGACATACAAGACCACTGATAATCTCCCTCGATCTGGGGCTCCACGCAAGATCTCACCCCGTGGGGTCAAAATGATCACAAGAATGGTGAGCAAAAATCCCAGAACCACACAGGGGGACCTAGTGAATGACCTGCAGAGAGCTGGGACCAAAGTAACAAAGGCTAACATCAGTAACACACTACGCCGCCAGGGACTCAAATCCTGCAGTGCCAGACGTGTCCCCCTGCTTAAGCCAGTACATGTCCAGGCCCGTCTGAGGTTTGCTAGAGAGCATTTGGATGATCCGGAAGAGGGTTGGGAGAATGTCATATGGTCAGATGAAACCAAAATATAACTTTTTGGTAAAAACTCAACTCGTCGTGTTTGGAGAAGAAAGAATGCTGAGTTGCATCCAAAGAACACCATACATACTGTGAAGCATTGGGGTGGAAACATCATGCTTTGGGGCTGCCCTGGATGTTTTAGATGTCTCCCTGCTCTATCACACCTGATTCAAATGATTAGCTCATTATCAAGTCCTTGATGAGGTACATCAGCTGTGTTAGGGCTGGGAGAGATCTAAAACATGCAGGGCAGTGTGCCTCCAGGAGCAGGGTTGGGAAATACTGCATTAATGAGTGCAGTGAGCATGAAACTTTATCAACATCAGGCTCTATCTAGGAGCCCAGGTTTTGTTGAGGTGGATTGCACAAAAACAATAAACAGGGACAAATGCAAACACATACACACACGAAAATGTTAGGCACGATTCTGCTAAGTGATCACTGCTGAGCTGTGGAGTTTGTTTACATGCTGGGCTGTCTGCCAACATTTTACCAAAAACAGCTTGACAACTAATTGCCGTGTGTTAAACTCACAACAAATAAAACGCTAATCGACTCCTCAGCCATTCCATTCCAAACGTTTAATGAACTGTTGGTTCTTTCAGCCTTGTACAACCTAAGATCCTTCTCAAACTGTATTCCAATGGACAAACAGGACAGCGATTTAACTGGAGTAAAATCTACTCCTATAGTACAAGAGTAGTTTCAGCAATAGGTCACCTACAAGTAGGAACTATGGGTTCCTGTATGTACCACAGAACTCTTCAAAAGCACCAAGTTGATCACCGTTGTTTAAATTCGAGACTTTCACCACTAGATAAAGACACATCGACAGCAGGCATTTCTTGGTCTCCTTGCATTCCAGCGACTCGTTTAGGCAGCTTGGACATCTGCAAAGCCGTAGGTAATTGTCAGGTAGGTGAGAATTCTCTCCCAAACGCTGATCCATGTAGCTTTCTGGGTGAAACAACTGCATCCATGAAAAGTTTAATTAACTCTTCAGAATCCATAGTTATTCTCGGTTAAGCAATCATTGTGTTAAAAAGCAGAGTTAGTTAAGTTTCACAACCATGTTCCGGCCACGGCAGGCCATGTTAGGGCCACGGCAGGCCATGTTAGGGCCACGGCAGGCCATGTTTGGGCCACGGTATGCCATGGTATGCCATGACCCCACTGCCAATTGGCAAAGGATTCTTTCATAAAGTTGAGTAGGTCAAATCGCAAACAAAAAATATGATTATTCATATTTTTTGTGAATGTAGTCTGTAGATGACACCCTAAGCCTTTGGTCTTCTGGCTTGGTCATCTTGTTCTGGCAAAACGCCACAGAGTGACTTTGCTTTCTCTGGGGTCTGTACAGTTTGTGGCCAACAACTATAACTTAACTATAACTAACTCCTACGGTGAAGAATAAGATGTTTTGTACGATTGTAAAGGGTGGCTCTACAACATTTTGTCACGTTGAGCAATCAAACCAAAGTGCTTGAGGGTGTTTCACAAACACCGGACTAGTTACAGGGTAGCCATGTCTATTTTTAAAACAGACCAATCGTGTCAGGAGGAAGTTTTCCAAATGCTCTATTTTCAATATGGCACTGTGTAAAAGCATACACACATATACGCACACACACACATTAATAAACAAAACATGTCCCCATTTAAATTTTCAAACCTCCATCGGCTCTTTGCTTTGAATCAAATGTATGGGCTTTACAGGAAATGTACAAGTCTGGAAAACAAAGTCAAGCTATTACTGGCGCTTGGCACTATTAGGTGGTTAGGTTACTACTGAGAACCAGCTGGAGAAGTGTGACAGAACAGAGGACTACAAAGACAGAGTTTACTGAGGCCTCAAAGGCAGCGTATAGCTTCCACGCACAGCATTTCATGAGAACACAGAGAAACGCTGAGTCTCTGAGTACACCCGGCACACACCAAGACAGGTTACCAACACCACTCCTTCCAATATCCTTGCTCAGGTCCAAACCTGCCAAATTTAGAGCCAACTTAATAACCTCCGTTTCACAGGCCATACAGAATCAAAGAACAGTGCTGCCCTTGGAGTCATAAGAGGTTCTTTCACTGTGTTCTCAGTACAACACAGTCTAAACTAGTCCAACCGCAGCTCCATTACCTTGAGACAACCCCGAGATATTTACGCTTAGTAATTACATGAAAATTACCTCAGAGGGTTAAGTGGAACTTTGTCTGTAAACTTCATCTCACACACACATGCCAACCAAACCACTCTTTGCCGATTCACCTCTAAAAATAATCCAGGCATTTAGAGACAATAGAAAGAGCCCAAACTATCAACAGATAAACACCATAACTATGTTTTTTATATTAGGGGTAATATTATTAGCAGTTTGGCCATTTTGTGGACAGAATTTGTATTAGATGAGATGCTTCAGATATTGTCAGGAAACATTCCTTGTGTCTTTAGAAGGAGCAATTTTCAGGAGACCACCTTACAAAAGCAGAAAAAGGATAATTATATTGGAAAGGTCATTGGTGAAAGATGTTATTCTAAATGGAGTACTTCACAAACAATTGTTTTGTCATCGATGTATTCATGCTCAGTAGATTCAGTGACCTGATATGGGCAATATAGGATTGCAACTTAATTATCATTGTCAAATTTGGGTCTCGAAAAGGAAAACAAGTTGATGTAGTTAATTACTAAAGCATAAATACAATGTTGCTGTTATTCCCCTTTTAGATGTTAGAGGGCTAAACGTACAAATCTCCCCTTCAAATGTAACCAATTGCCTAAACCCAATTTCTTGGTTTCCAATTCATAATTATGGCCTTGTCTTTCACAGTAACTCCCAGTGTGAGAATGGAAGATTGTGATGTCCCCCACCCGAAAGCATAGCCCCCATTCTGGTTTTTATCACACCTTACACACTCTGAAGAGAATGCTAAGAGCCAGTTATGTTTGCAGACGCCCGACCACCACAAGTAGTTGCTGGAGTGCTGTTTACAGTGGGTTTAGACCGGTGCCCCATTAGGGACGTCCCATACAGAATCTTTCCCAAGTACATCACATCCAGTGGTTGATTGAATCGCAGGTTTAATGTGGGTGCAATTGGTTCGGCATTGAGGGCTGAAGACACAGCCACACTGACAATCACTGGCCAGAAAGCGCAACTGTGCAAGCGGCCGAGCGCTGTAAAGGTTTGGCTTGGCGCTACCTCACATAACCGCAGTGGCAGCTCCGGGCACCACAGACATGATAACAGCTGGGTGTGGAGTGTGCCTGGCTTGGCCTCCATCCGTCCGTCCGACCAGCTCGAACTCTGAGGGGGCCATGGCAAACAATAGCGCAGCTGCCAAAGCTGTCGAAGGAAGATCATTCAGGAAGAGGCTACCCAGGAGTATTGGAACAGTCATGGCATAGTAAAAGTGGACACTCGGGCAGTAAAGGTCGGAGCTCAACGTGGCTACTTTCAAAAAGCACAAAAAATATTTTCACACGTTGGCACAGACAAGTGTCTGTCTGAATCTGTAAAACCGTTTTTTTTATTTCACTACTATGGAACAGGGAGCATGTGGGACCACTCAACAGTGTTTCATGTTGAGTGAGTGGGAACCAATCAACTTGCAGCACGGAGTCCCGGCCTGGTGCCCGGCATGGCTTTTGGCCCAGTGACACGGTTATCCAATCAGACGAAGGGGGGAAGAGAGTAAAGCAGAGGATCGAGACTCAAGGCCCTGCTAAAGAGGAGTTGCTTCCTAGCCTCATGTAGACCTGGCTGATACAACAGACTCTAAGCTAGTCCTAACGGCTTTTCATGTATCCCATTAGGGAGGTCAGGTGTGCCAGAGTCATTTGCCCCGCCTCAGAGGTCCAAAAACTGTCCTCTCCTAGCATTCTCTCCTTTACAGAACGCATCTCAAACGGGAATGGGCAGACATGCAAAAGAGCCAAAGAACCACAACCATTCACAAATCATATTTCAAGCCTGAATCTAAGCATACCACAACGACTGAGTTCTGCCTAATAGCTTGTCAGAGCTACAAGCTGAGGCAGCCATGTTCTACTCATATGGTGATAGACTTCTGCCTACAAAATAGTAAAATACTACCAGACTCTATTTGATTAAAAGGCCCAAAGATTTATTCAGCGTTCAGCTAGATCAGAGAAACCCATACCAATGTATTTCCTCTTCATTAAAACCCAATGACTTGCAGCAATTTGTTTGTTCGGAATCTGCTCAGGTTCAATCCAAAGCAGATTCCCTTCAATACAACAAAGAGTAAATAAACTGCAATGATCCAAATCCAAACTTTGCTGTTTACAAGGTATCTAACACAAGTGGATCAAGTACAAAGCCGTCAGAACATTCCGATAATCATCTGTGGGTCCAGGGAACCAAATGCCTATTACACAACCTAGTAGAAGTGCTGGGAAATAGTGAGAGGGCTGTTATTGAGATTCATTAGGACCTTACTAACCCAAACCATGCAGATACAGTAGTTTGCTTGTGTGTGTCTGTGTCTGAATGACCAGGCATACTGGACTGTTACGTTTTAATTACAACCCCTTCCCTTCCAGTTATCATTCTACCCCAAGAGCCTGCTCATGGTTCAACCGACAGACAAACAAATAGTCCATTTGTATTTGTCTGCTGTTCGGTCCTGCTGACTAAACGAAACAGGGCCCCATAGACCCACACATTGTATTTCAGAATACACAAAGAGTCGAGCCGGGTCTCTGTTACAAAGCTCTCTCTGTGGTTCAGTGAAACAGCCGTTAGCTTGGGGATAAGCCAGGGGGCCTGGGCCAACATCCAGCAGGTCTTGACCCAAAATGCATAGAGGCTTCTTGGACTGGACTCGTTGTTCTGGGAATCCAATAGGCCAGCATGTTTAGTATGTCACGTATAATACTCTCAGCTAGCAACCAAGCCTGCCTCCAGTTTGGTGTGACAGAAATATATGACATAGTCTTTTAGGAAGACTCTGGATATAGAACATTTTACATAATATGTGTATGACATCAGCACATGCATCATTAATCAATAAAGAATATGCTATGCATGTAGAGGGAAAGAGAAAGAAGAGGGGGTGACGTCGGCATTTGCAGGAGAGCACTTTGGTTCAGAATAGCAAAATATGAACAGCACACAAAACCAGAGATGAGCACTTTACCTGTCCTAAAAGTGTCATAAGAGTGAGTATTCAACTGTCACAGAATGATTCGGAACAGGTAAGAGCCTTCAAATATATATATGAACTATACTCATTTGTAATGAATAAAAAACTGTAGACGTTCAGTGATAGGTGAAAGAAAAATACTTCCAACAGCTCTGCAGCTCTGGATATAGTTATTGGCCAACTATCAGACTTCCTCAAACAGCAGATAGATTACATACACACACTTAAGTAATTGGCTAAATAAAACTAAAGAAACTGGTGTGCCTGAAGTGATGCAAAGCACATTTTCACCTCACAGCCCTTCTTATCTCAATCTCTTAAACTGATGAACTATGATAATGCTGAGCTATAGACTGCAATGTACCATATATTATCAAGGTACAAAAGAATATGAATGCAAAATGTTAACTTTCACTACCAGACCAGTCAAAACCATTAAGCAGCCCCGCGGGCCAACAAATTTTTTAAAATTAATTTGGATCTAATCCAGTCCAATTTAGATGTAATTCAGATTGGATATTTGAATGCACAGTCGAGGTTACTGATTTTCCCCCAAAGAAACCCAGGTTGTTCGATGGGAATTTCACAGTTACAATGAGTGGTCAGATTTATATCTCAGGACCTAAAAAGACCTCCGACACTTCACAGCCTTTCAGGTCACACACACACATACACACACACACACGTACCGGAACAGAGGACACCCTTATGTCGGGCGCAGGAGAAGTCGTCACACTCGCAGAAGGCGCCGTAGATCTTCCCGAACTCGGACTCGTAACAGAGGCACTGGTTACAGCTGCACTCGCCTCTCCCGCTACAGATCTGCTTCCCGTCCGCCTCCCTGCAGGCGCCCTGGTACACGGCTCCGGCCTCGCCCTCGTGGCATTCACAGCGGGCGCCCAGGTGGCCCGCGTCACAGCGACACGTGCCGCAGGTGTACTGGCCCCTGGAGCTGCAGCGGCTGCTGTTGGCCTGGGTGTGGTGCGAGCAGCCGCAGTCGCAGCGGTAGTCCACGGTCACCTCCAGGCGATCTTTGAAGCCCACCGGCTTGACGGTGAAACTCTGCCTGGTGCCCGGAGGAGGGCAGCCTCTTGCTTCCACACTCACGTTGAAGGACACCTGAAGGGACAGGGAACAGCGGAGTAGCACGAGCAGGTCAGCGTGTTGAGCGGAGTAGAGAGGTGCTCCCGCCGTTTGAGGCGGGCCAAAGATCAAGGAGCTGGGATTTACACAAACCGAGGACAATGATTATGGAATTGCAAGCGTGACTTAGTTCAATCATATTCTGCTGCTGTCAAGGTTCGGCAGTGAACTGTGCCTGAGCTTTAGAGACAGACAGACATCAGAGAAGTGTTACTTTTGCTTTGAGTCAGAAAGTTGATTAATCACTGCCAAGAGAAGCAGATGACAGAGTCAGGACAGGACCTCCACCCATATGATTGCTCTGAGGAAGGAAGTTAAAAGAAGATAGAAACTCCACCTACTCTTTAATTTAGCCTGTCCCAACATGAACCATCACTGTGGACTGTTAGTTCTGTTACTCTCTGTAGTTCAACTGCCACAGCAACTCCATTGAATGTGTGTGTGTGTGTGTGTGTGTCTGTATTTGTTCATGTATAGCCCGAAATGCACAGCACCCATCACTACACTGCAACTGGCGTGAAATTACCCAGTAAAACTGATATCGCCATCAATCTCTAAAACCACATTGTACAGTATACTGTAATTTGAGTTTCATATCACCAGGTTCTCTGAAACCTTGGAGGGTATTCTTCAATGCCCAGAGGCAAGACAACTGTAAAAACAGAAATGTAGTGGTCCAGGGTGGTCCAGTGATCTAAGCTGCAGCCTCTGGTCCAGTGCCATTTTAGCACTCTCTCCTCCATCTTTCTGTTCTGCGTCAACAAAACATTATATACACTACAGAGTTTGTATTAAAGCAATAGTCTCAATATCTATCATTCTCTAAGTCCATACATTTTAATTATACTGCCCCCCCCCCCCAAAGAACTAAGTCAACTTATTGTCTTAATAGATGTCTGAATATGTTTAACCAAACATAGCCCTCAATATGTATGGTTGCCTCAACCACACAAGTTTAGCAAGGGAGACTACCAGTCTACAGATACAAATAAGTGTAAAACAGGCAACACTGTGAGACGAGTGAGCTGGAAAAGGGTCCCTCCTCCACATCCTGGTGTTTCCAGGAGTCCCAAAGCCCCGCCCCCTGGCTGCAGGTGGCCTGTGTGCCCTCTGGCAGTAGCGAGCCTGGAGGTGTGATGGGAGGAGGAATGTGAGGGAGGCGGCACATCTGGTTGCATTACAGCTCCGATCCCAGGCGAAGCTCTGACGCTCTGGAGCTCACAGCCTTTTCACCGAACACACGACACAGAGACAGAGTTGATGTTGGCATCAGTTCCACATTGAACTTAACAGACCTGAAGCTTCCGCGAATGAAAGGACAGAGCAGCGCCCTGTCACTTAGAATACCTCTCTCTCTGGGGGTTTCCCAGCCCATCTCCAATAACCCTGAGACCTGGCAGTACTTAGTAGACGCTACTGGGAGCCTGCAGTCGCGGCTCAGTTTTAGGGTTCACTATTCAATGGAAAGTGAGCATCGACAGGCTTAGTGTTGAAGAGGTCAGCGAGCATGCTGGGAGAGCCTCTGTGTCCTGAAGGACCGGACAGCATGGCGTAGGCCAGACTAATGCAAAACTGCTGTCGGACAATAAACAATGTTTGTGGGTGTTGCTGCACGCAGGAGTTCAAATATTCATGGAACGTGTCATCCTGGGCAGTCTACCACTGTGACTACACCCAAATCCATGGAAGACATTTCAGCCCAGATAGAAGGACACATCTGACAGAGAAACCTCAAGACACTGACCAGTCCCGTTCTGCTCACCCAAATATGCAGAAAGTGTGGCCCCGCCAGGGGAAGAGAAAATATACACTTGGAAATGTCCTTGTTTTCAAAAGAATAGCATTTTTTTGTCCATTAAAATAACATCAAATTAATCAGAAATACAGTGTGGACATTGTTACTGTTGTAAATGACTATTGTAGCTGGAAATCGCTGATTTTAAATGGAATATCAACGTAGGCATACAGAGGCCCATTATTAGCAACCATCAGTCCTCTGTTCCAATGGCGCGTTGTGTTTGCTAATTCTGTAACGGTTGTGGGAACACTCCTTGACAACAGATGGGCGCACAACCAGTTGCAGGAGTTGAAATCAACTGAATTTATTGAGACATGGAAAAGGGAACTTAGGAACACGGGTAAAACTCAGATGTGTGCAATCTTAGCACTTCTTGGCACAAACAAACAAATTGAAACCGGACATTAGGATTTTAATAGAGAATAAACAGGCTTTTGCAGGCAAGCACGGGCATGGCTCAACCTGCTAAGAGCACATGTCCCTTTGCTACCTAGAGCCCTTTCCAGCTGACATGTACCCCTCCGCCTCAGCGACGTGCCCTGTGATGGACATGTGTCGTCAATCTTCTTTATGCGCGCCACTCACTCCGACGGGCATGTGTCGTCCGTCTTCTTAATGCGCGCCACTCACTCCGACGGGCATGTGTCGTCCGTCTTCTTAATGCGCGCCACTCACTCCGACGGGCATGTGTCGTCCGTCTTCTTAATGCGCGCCACTCACTCCGACGGGCATGTGTCGTCCGTCTTCTTAATGCGCGTCACTCACTCCGATAGACATGCGTCTTCTGTTTGCTTTTTGCTTCACGGGTCACTCGCTCCAAGACATCGCCCGTCTGTGTGAGACGACAATGCTGCCCACTTGTCCAAATTTAGCATATCCCCCTCTGTAGCAGGTTGTACAATCAACAAGAGGTAAACAGATAAGGAAACCCTACATAAACACCGATTAGTGACAGGTGTGAGGGATAACGAGACATAAGTGAGGGGTGCGTTTGATTCGTGTGCCTAATATTCTGGGGACGTTGAACGCCAGTGCCTGGAGGGAGATGGAGTGGCCATTTGTGCTACTCCACCTTCATCCAGACCGCTGATTTGCTTGTATTATTTAATGAAGCTGCCAGTTGAGGTCCTGTGAGGCATCTGTTTCTCAAACTAGACACTTTATTGCTTCTTTATTCAGCACAAGTGTTTTCAGCTGTGCGAACAAAATTGCAAAATGGTTTTCTAATGATTAAATATCCTTCTAAATAAGCAAACACAGCACACCATTGGAACACAGGAATGATGTTTGCTGATAATGGGCCTCTATACACCTATGCAGACAATCCATAAGAGGTCAGATGTTTACCGCTACAACAGTCATTTACAACATTAACACGGTCAACATGGCATTTCTGATTAATTTTAGGTTCTTTTAATGGTTGTAAAATGCCTTTCTTTCAAAAACAAGGACATTTCCAAGTGACCTCAAACTTTTGGACGCTAGTGTATAAGGATCTCTCTCAACAGGCTGTCTTGCTTTCTTCGGGTCAATGGCCTGCCCGTCTCTACCTCATCTACTACGACGTGCTCTTCCTAACGAGGTAATGAGATTTAGAGGACATGTGAATCACGAGGACCCAGCTCCTCGAATCATGTGGCTCGTTAGGGAAACTAGTAGTAAGCAGTAAATCCAAACCACAGGACCTGAGTGCTGTGATTTGGAGAGGGAAGAGGATCAGAGGGAATCGAAGTCCATTCACCTCAGTCTACCTCAATCAGTGCCGAATGCAAAGATTTAAGCATAACACATTGTGCCTGTTTGCCCAAAGGTTGAAAACAAGTAGGAGGTCGGAGCAACCGCTTGGTCTGGTAGTTCAGTAGTGACTGAGGCGGGTGAGTGTAATAGGTGATGCAGTTGTAATATTTCCTTAATATGTTGTTAACAAGTTTTTTGACTACAACATTTGGTTATCTGTGGTACTCAGTGTATTTAAAAGTTAAAATGACCTTTTTGTGACCACCGCTTTCAGAGAGTTTGCATTGAATTGTGGGTGATATTAACCCAGCAAGTGAGCAAATTTGTCACAAGTCCCCTCAAGCTAAATCAAGGGCCAAGCAGTCAGCTTCTGTAAACTGGACGATAATTTTAAAAAGCGCTACATGTAAAATTATTGTATATTAATATGTAAAAAATATATTTAAACAAAAGTCGTTATATCTGAAGTAAAAGTGGAATGGTTGTGTTTCGCAACATTTACTCAAAAAATGACATTGGTGAATAAGGAAACATCCTAAAAAGCAGAATTAATACTGATCAACAGAAGGCTTCTGACTACAAATTGAAAAATGGCACCCTCCCTCTTTTCAATTGGCTTCACTTAGAAGACTCGAGAATATCTCTCCTCAAACAAACCCATGGCAGGTTGAAGCAAGCAAAACACGACATTTCTGATCAAGTGAGAAAAAAAGCTGTGACATTGAAATAGCTTTTAAAACTTTTTTTAATCAAATAATATAGCTTTTTTAAAAGCTTTTGTAAGCTTGTTGACAAAAAGGGAAAGACCAAAAGGGAATGTTTTATATGAACAGAGTAATTTAGAGGAGCATTACGGCATCCGGTCTAAATAGGTATTCCCAAATGGAAAGTGGCTAGGGTGAATGTTTAGGGCCTGTCTTCTTTGTGAATTTCCAGCCAAAGAATTCTATTTGATTCTCATGATCCTGAATAAGCTTGTCTTTACAGTTGTTCACTGTTACCATGGAGAAAAAAAGTCTAATAGCATTCTTGCGACAACACATTTTTCTCTGCAAAGCACAGTAACAGAGAGCAAGAATTTGATTAAAATGCCTGTAGGCTTCACCGTGGCATTCAAAAACACACAGTCTGAGACAGAAACGAAAAGACAGGGAGTGTGTTGTTTTAGGCTTAACAGCCCAATCTGTATGCATGAGATATATTTAGTGTTGAGAGACAGCGAGAGATGCAGTGAAATGGATCTTGGTTTGTTATTCTACTCTTTGCTCTTTGTTCTTCCATTGTCTCTGGTTACACCAAAACTTTTAGTTAAGGACTTTCTGATAATTGACATGCAGCATCAGGCCCCTCAGGGAGCCCGCAGCCAGATCCCAAATGGCCGCATCCCAAATGGCCCCCTGCTCGCCTACATTGACTACAACTTTGGACCAGGGCCCTTTATTTCTAATGGAGCGCTATTTGGGACTCACATTAGGTGACTGACACCTGGGCTCTTTTCCCAATTTGCCTTCCCATCAATCCCTTGAAGCGGCTGTCCCCGAACTCCCTAAAAAACGGCACCAGAGAAGGGCTGAGGGACTGACGCACCTCGTCAAGCAGAAAGGATTCAATGAATCCAGGAGAGATTCACGTTTAGAAAGAGCACCGGAGCTTTCGCCCTTTCAGGTCCGGTTTAGGAGGACCCCGGTTGGCACTCGGAGGCCTTCGCGTCAAACCCCGCGATCTGCAGACTAAAGACAGAGCTAGAGCCTTTATCCTGGCCATGGCGAGATGGGGTTCCCCATTCAATAGTTCCCAGTCGCCTGCACCACAACACCGCATTCAGTTAAGACAATGAAGGAATCAGCGGGGGAGACACTGGGGTACTGGGAGGAGAATTCCACAGGGTCGGGTGGCGTGTTCATATGAGGCCCATCCTAACAGTTTCAATAGACGCGAGACCAATGTAAAGGGGCTTCAGGATCTGAACCATATGGAATTCAAAGCGATTACAATGTGCACCGAGCCCAGGTCACCTGAACACCCTGAAGAGTTTGGTTCAGCCAAAACAAAGGAAGAGAAAAATGAATTCCATCTAAACGGCACGAACACAATGCAACTCAAACAACCAGCGACAATATTCTCCGCCTGTTTTCCTGTTCCCATGCCACAAATTGTTTGCCCTCCTACCATCAGGCAGGCGGTACAGGTCTCTTCCTTCCCACACCAGCAGGCTCAGCAACAGTTTCTTTCCATCTTCTGTAACCCTCTTGAACTCTGTGACCCAGAGAACTCTATGACCCATCACTAACCACCCCCCCGCCTCTCAGGGACCTTGTTGCACTACTCCCTTGTACTACTTTGACACTGCCTTGCAAAGCCTGATAATGGAATTTTCCATGGTTACAGGTACATGTTCACCTCAGGAACCTCACGGCTGCTATTTCTGAATGCCTATGCTACCTAGAGCCCTTTCCATCTTCTATTCTCACTTCTGGTTAGAAGCTGTCTAATCTAACCTATCCCAGAAAGAGGATGGCCCTTGTCTTAACAATGTACAGTATCTGCCGAGACAATATTTTATGTGTGTGTGTGTGTGTGTGTGTGTGTGTGTGTGTGTGTGTGTGTGTGTGTTTGTGGTAGGAGTCCAGAGGTCATGGACTTCCAGAGAGCGAATTAACTCTATGTTTGGTTTTTTGGGGACAATGTCAAAAAAGCTTTCAGTGAGCAGTCTACTCATGTTGACTGTAGTAAGAAGAAAAGAGAAGGATAGACCTAGTAGAGTTTAACACAAGGCTAATATCACTTTAATTAAAAAGACTGAGACAGCCTCTGGACAACTACAGCTTGATTGAACAAAACAGGAACTATCCCCAGAGAGGACAGAAATTGCCAGCACATCCAAATCACAATTTGCTAGGTCAGATGAATACTGGAAATATCTCATGAACGTTCTTTCAATAGGCTGTAATGTTACAATGGGCTGCATTTTTCACCACATGACAATAACAATACAACTAGGTTATTTCCTGTAGACTTCCAGTATGTTAAACCAAGACTGCAAAGCAGTGAGGATTTGATTAGGAATTATTCTGAAATATTCTCCAACAACCAATATGGTCTGCCCCCTTAATGCCATTCTGCTGAACCGCAGGACAGACTGACAGACTGACCGTTGTTTTATACCGGCAGTGAAGACGGAGACAGACTCACCGTGTCTCCGATCTTGAGGTCAGCGCATTTCCTGAGGCCCGGTAGGGGTTGTCCATCCTGACAGGTGGCAGTGAAGGATAGACTGAGGTCCTCAGGTTGGTCCGAAACCGTCAGCTCTACTTTGGACCGGATGTTCTGGAGGGAGGACATGGGGGGGGGGGGTTGTATATGTCACAAAAGTAGTAGACTTACAAAACACATGACAGACGGTCTACTGGTCCACAGGGCAAAGAAAACGTACATTTGAAGAAAGACTCATAATTATAGACCGACTGTTAAGAATTCTTCTGTATGTATTGGCGTTGGTATGGAGGAACCCTGGAGGTTTCCATACTATTTCAACATTAAATGTTCCCAGTTACCCTGGCCCTGAATCTACCACCACTCAGCATTTTTATAATAAAACTAATAAGAAAATCCTGATTTCCATTCTGTTAGCAGTCAGGGTAGAAACAGAATTGGAGAAGAAATACAGTGTATTGGTTAAGAGATTTATAGCTGTTAATTAGATCTTTTCTAATGCCCCCGCAAACCCACGTCGGTTCAGTAGACATCAATGGATTTGGAGCGTGTGCGCTGCAGCCTGACTTATCTCTGGTTCATGCAGCATTGTGTATTTTCCCCAGCGCATGAAAGCTACAAATAAAAAACATTGTAAAAGGGACTAATCAGAACCATGACTGACAGATGATGCCATGATTGATCTCTGCCCTGTTAGGCCTGTTGGAGAGAGAACACAGTGAACTGAGAATGACCCTCATCCTTCTTGGTTACCAATGTGTTAAACAGCTAAACTGCTTACGCGTTCAAATTTCTCAACCATCAACAAAGATAGTTTCATGATACAACCCAAATGTGATGCCATCTTGTGAAGTTAACAGAATGGAAACTAGATCACAGAATTTGTGCCTGACATAATTATCAGTTCCAGACTCAACTCTCATGTCCTTGTCCTTCACTATGCAAAAACAATTTGCTGTTTCTCAACCACAGAGAGAAAATGCTTGAATGACTGACAAAAAACATGCAGCTTGACTGACAAATGTTTTGGGGGAGGTTGACCAAATCAGGCGAATACTTGAAACTAGTATTCTAAACAGACAGCGGAATAATTTATTTCTTTACTTAAATGCTGACAAGCAGTGGAATAGTTGCTTCTCTGTGATCTAGGGTCAGGTTTTGGTCAGCTCACAGCAGAAACTTCCAAAAGATGATGATCGATGCTTTGAGAATGGATTATGAGAGTGTCTGCTCTGACGGTTATAAACACTAACTTCACATTATAATTAAAGATCATGTGAGGCCATGACTTAACTTTGGTAGAAGAAAAGATTATAGACTTAGAAAAATTGATATCAAACCTGCCACAATGCTATTTCTTTTTCCACTGACAGTTTGCTTCCCCCACACTGTGCGCAAACATGCAGTCCTCAGCATACCGACGTATGCGACCGTACTCCTTCTAACCGTTTAAGCTGTGCAGAAGGTATCAGTTGTATGGCCCCTTTGGCAATATTTCAAACCATTTATGGAGTGATCTTACAGTATGTTCTTAGCTCTTTTACATGACCCATAAATTGAAAACTGGCTGTGATTTACATCTCTGTGCTTTTCCCATAAACGTGTCATTTCTAGTTTCATATAACCAAGGGAAAATTGCATTACCATTTTAAAATAGAAGAATGTGGATCCCTTTTACCACCTTTCAAAAACTCTTTCCAAGCCTTTCAACAACTCTCCCTTCAAATGACTGATATTATGGAATGTATTTTCTGTGCGGTGGGCGCTAGGTGTCTCAGATAGTATGTGCCATCAACCAGCTTTGCGTGGTAACCATGAAGTTGCAGACCCATGGCCATAAACCAGCTTTGCGTGGTAACCATGAAGTTGCAGACCCATGGCCATCCTGTGCACAGAGGACAGGAGTGAGCGTTTCCCTTTACAATGCCAAAGCATAATCATTAAAACACCCTCTTATCGGGTACAGACCAGGGATCATTAGGGAACAAAGCTTTGCCTGTCACGCCCTGATTCCTTCCTCCTGTGCTGTCCTTTAGGCCCGCCCCCGCCAGGTGTCTCACGTCATCCCATTCTCCCCTGTGTATTTAATCTGTGCCCCTCCCTTGTCCCTGTGCCATTATGTCTAGTGTTTTTTCCAAGAGTCCTCGCGTTTCTCCTATCTTTCTCCTAGTGTTATCTCCGGAGTTTTCATGTACCAAACCTCTGTCTGTCCCTGACCACGTTCCTGCATGCCGCCCGTCGGTCCCTCAGGCTCACTGACTCTGTACCGAACCTCTGCCTGTCCCTGACCTCCCTTTGCCTCGCACCTCTAAATAGTGTTGGACCTACACACCTGTGTCTGCATGTGTCCCCTCAAGCCCTGTCATCGTCAACGACATCAAAAGCCTCAAGCCTCCACCCGTTTCAAAACATTTTCAATCAACTGTCGACCAACATCCATTTCAGAAGGGGGCTGGACACTTATTGCAGCTCCCTGCATTTGAAAATATGCAGGGAGCTGCAATATTTTCTTCAAGCCTTACTGTTGATATTCAGCTGTGAGCCTCCAACAAAATGTTTACATTTTAAAGTTAATTTCCGGCTATTCATCACATTCTGGGCAGGGTGCTGAATCCTTGATCTGGTAACTTGCTCTGCTGCTTCACTTTCCCTACTCTAGAACACACAATCTGTTCTGCTCTAAATGGGAGAACAATACTGTACTTACATTGTAGGCGTTTACAATGAGTTGGATGATGTTCTTGGAATCTCCGTCGAGAATCTCCACTGTGGTTCCAGGGATCAGTGCCGTGAAATTCTTCATAAACGTCAGATAGGGGAAGACATTTTTAAATACTCACAGTAATTAACACAATCAAAGGCCGCAACAAAGCAACTACACAGCAAATACAGATACCTTGTAAATGACATAGAGCCTTTTTGTCACAGCAAAGATAAGATATATGTTGTTTTCCGCCAACTTCTCCCCCAACAAAGCCAAGGAGGGATAGTCCTGGAGAGAAACAAAACACATGGTAGAATATTAATGGGATTTCACTAGACCAGTCTCCATGTTATCACCCCGTCCAGAAGATAGTGACAGGAAGTTAGTGCTCCTCTGATTCATGTGGCCTGTTTACATTAGCCCCTTGATATTTTTATTTGCACCAGCAGAAAGGAGGACCAAAAAGCCAGGAGTAGTTTAGGCCCATTCATTTAGAACTCTACAGTAAAGCTCAGCTGAGCACTGAACGGTGATAGTAGACAGAGAATCGGGTCAGCAACTGAGACATTTTAAATAGTGGCCTATGGTGGTCCATTTGTGTTCGCCACTACCTCCACTCAAATGTCAATGGCCTGGCATGGGTTGGAATATGCCCTACTGCTCTTTCAGCAAAAACTCAAAAAATGTTTGTACATTCCTGTACAATGAAGCAAAGAATGGCCTCCCCACCCAAATAATTAAGGAAGGAACTTAACTCAAATTGATCCTTTAAGTCCTGTTTTTGTTCCTCAAGCACTTTCATGCAACTTCAAACCCTCAGTGGTTTTCACTGAGCTTTTCTGAAACAACAGAGCTCTGTTCTGAGAGGTATATTCCGTCCATCACCTCAAGACAGGTCGGAATACTTTCTCAAGGCACTACTGATACATACACATAAATGTCCAGGTTAAATACAAGTGAAGGGGTAAGTGTGTGAAAACTTTGGACTGGTACTGTTAATGTAATCAAATTAAAATAGATTACTTTGTGATGACTGTGGGGTAATCGTTGTGTTATTATGCTGGTAATCGGAGACGTAATTCTATTCTATTAAATTCCTCTTTACCTTCCATTGGAATGGACTGTGTGTTCACCACACGGGGGGCTTCAGCCTCCCCTGGTTTTTTAGAACAGATATCTGCTTTTACTACTTTTTACTACTACTACATTTTTATTTTTGCTCAGGACTGCAACACACTCCCCCTTACTGCCGTCTCAGTAATCTTCCAAAGGTAATTACAGCTTTACCTTTCAGCATCCTAAGGCTGTCAGGAGATAAGAAGTAGCAATAAGACATTAAGTGTGTTCCCAATAAAGTCAGTTGCAGCTTTAATGGAAGCAGACAGAGACAACAGGCAAACCACAGTCAATGTTGAATTCCACCTTATCACAACCTTCCCTGTCCTGGTCATCATCAAAAATCAGACCGGTGTTTAAAAAAAAGCTGTCTCAAGGGTTATCATGAGCCTTTGATGTTAACTTCAAAAGCAAATCATCTGGCCCAAAGGCCCTATTCACATAAACCACAGATATGGGAACAACATTTCAATTTGTATAACATTTAAGTAATATCTAAATACACTCTTCTACTCAAAACTCGATGGGAGCTTATCAGTAGGTGCAACTTATCCATGCAGCACCTTGCCATGCCAAAATATGAACTCCAGATCGATATCAGAATGTCTCTGAAATCTCCTTTGTCTCGTTGATAAGGATGTTACATCAAACCATTTTACATCTAAGATGTTTTGTTGACCTAAGGTCAGCATTTCTGAAGTCTTAACAGTCATGTAAACAAGCCATGCCATGAATGATGTTTTGTATATTTTAGCATTGCTAGCTGTTGTAGATTAGCCAGCCAAACTTCATAGGTTATTAAAGGGAAATGGGATGCTACTGAACTGGTAAATTTAGATTATAGTTGCAAGTTCATAAATTCAGTTTATAGTTCAACAATATTACTTGAGTCAACCAGTAAAATGTGTCAGGAAGCTAGACCAAATCTTATGAAAAGTCTTGTTAATGTCAATGAAAGTACTGTAGTGTGAATAGGCACACATTTTGAGATTGCTGAGTGAGGACTTAGTTTTAATAGTAGCCTAGAAGCACAATTTTAATGGCAATGTTGTAATGATGTAATAGCAACAATGTAACAACGCCTTGTCTTACCATCTTAGTGGAGCCGCTGTACTCATTCTTTTCATTCATATGGCACTCTCCATCATGTGGCTGGACCAGGCCTCCCAGCTTGCCATCCAAGGCCAGGTGAGGCACATCATCTGTGGCAAACACCAAAAGGTGGAAAGCCTCCTTCCTCCAACCTATTCTCTCCTGCACAAGGGAAGATACCAGTTATACCAGTTACCTGACTGTATTTGATACCAAATTGGAGTCTAAATTTAATTAGACACTTCCATTTTGCTGTAGCTTACGCATTACTGTAAATTGGTAAATCCTGTAGGCCCAGTGTTTTTAAGTTCTTAATACATTTCAGCAATTGGATAGGATTAATAGCATAGAAATATAATTAATAAAACAGGCTTTTCTTATAATTTGTATCCAAAAGAAAAAGCCCCATTGAGTCCCATTCTCCTTTTCAAGTGAGATCTAATTTCCTACGCAGACACTTGAGCACAAATGCACAAGAGGTGCAGAAGAAAAATATGCCAATCAGAAAACTGTGAGAAATTACCAGTGTAACAGTCATTGTCGTAATCAGTTTGTCACCCAACCAATCATCTCCCAAAACACCTTTACCCCTACCATGTGGGGCCATAAGATAAGCATGAAAGACAAGAACATGTTGGAATGCTGACATCGACACACAATACAAATGTTTTCTCTTTGTGATTATTCTTGATAAATGGGTAAAGGATCTGGGTACAATAACCACAGTTCCTACCCCTGTAATACACAATCACTTCATGAAATCAGGAAATCAACAACCTCTAACAGAGGGACGATAGGCCAGATGAAGAGCGTAACAGCAGATTAAGCATAGGTGTCAACACAGTGCTGAGTAATGACATGACACTAAACAAACCGGACCAGTGCGTGGGCATACAATGCAACCATTTGTGAAGCTCAGCCTGTAAACATTATGTGCTTCAGTACACAATGGAAAGATGTAGGTTGGCAGTTGTTATACAGAAGCTTTGTTGAATAACATGGTAGTATTCTAGATATATTCTTGTCTTTTTCAGCGATGCCATGACTCAAATCAGTGTTTTAGCTGAAGTAGTAGTTAGTTTACTATGAGTTAAACTCTTGCAACTGACCCATTTCACATTGACATTTTCTGTAAGGAAAAAAAAATCCTTGACCACAGGCACAGTTATGGCTATGTTTCTAAACGGTTGAAATGCAAACAAGCAAATCAGTTGCTTTGCTATCATATGCTGGCAAAGCAACCAAGTAAAACAAAGGCGTAAGAAATGTATTTGAAGAACCACACAACTTCTGGCCAGTCCAAGCTGTTACACCAAATTACATGGTTGGGTTGGGAGGGAAGGGAGGGAAATCTCTTCCAGTAAAATACAATTAACAGTTTGACACTGGGATAAGACTGGACCTGTTCTTTGTTAGTTATTAGTCTCTTTGTTTAACCAGCTGCACCAGACTATACTTCCTGTTCAGCTGCCGAACCCCCTGCTGCTTCAACCAACCGGTGAATCTAATTAACAATAAGGTTAGTGACTTGTGTTCATTAGGTACACAAACCAGGAAGAAAATAGGCAGTGGATGAGGAATAAGCTTTCTGTGGTCCTTCAGAAAATGTTTATTTTTATTTAACTTGCTTAAGACCCTTGCTTAAGTTTCTGGGCATGTAGTTATTCTCTACAGGCTACATATTTAGCTGCTGACTGTTCCCTTACTCCCTCCCTCTCTACCTTTTCTTAACTTTTAAAATGCATCTGCTTCTGAACATTTATGTTTCTTTTTTACTCACTGTTAGATCACGATAGTGTAATCTCACTGCTGAACAGTGGAAATAAAAACCCTGTGGGCATTTCTAGGCTACATCTGTCTGTGTTTTAACTCCGGAAATTGTATTAGTAATAATAAGGAGCAGTCTACACACAAAATGGATTTGGGCAAAATAGTTTGCATGTCAATCACCTATCTAGCTATATCCGTGACAACGTGTAGTAATTATGAAGCCATCTTGTAGCCTGAGTGGCTGGAAAGAACACAAACTGGACCGTGTGTCTGCCAGTTGTCAAGCAAACAGGCTACCAAACCCATTCATAGGTAGCGCTCTTGAAATGTGTCAGAGTTCAATCCATGGGCAGCCCAAAGTACCTTTCGTACTAGGTTGAGACAGTATTACATTTTCTTCAATCAATGTTCAGTCTGTTTTCTTTAAATTCAAAAAAGGAACCACAGTCTGTCTGGCTACCTAAATAGACTGCCCGTTTGTCTTGTTCTATATAGAAACGTTATTGCCACCTGTCCAATAGAAAATCAACACTGATTTGAGGAATACAGATCCTTCATTCAACTCCTTTTGAGGAGAACATTTGCAGAAGGTGTCCTATCCTGAACAGCTTAAGTTTGGTATCCAGGTGACGTGGTTACTGTTATAATAAAAGTGTGATTATTGTGGTCATGCAGTGTTGACAGTCCCTAAAAAGTCTCATGGACCATGCTGAGTGCAGTCAGTGCAGTCCAAGACCTGTGCAATATTCCAGAATGTTAATCCTGAATAACAAGCCTAAACAGAGGTTGGCGGCTAGTGTGCTATTGAACTTTCAATGTCAAAACATGTAAAAAATGCTTCAAATAATTTACATCAAGTATCCTACAGGATTAACATGTTTGTGTTAAGTACAATGGAAATGGTGAACTCCAACGTTAACAGCGTGGTAAAGAGATGGCATGGCTCTGAGGAGGTAATAAGTCTTTAGTCAACTCTGTGAGCTCCACCTACAAGCCAAGGTGGAGGCAGTTATGTTGGACAAAAAAGGGTTTTAGGTCATGCTGTGGACTGTATCAAGGAAATGCAACAGGGGAAAACCTGTATTAGGGAAACATAGCAAACCTGTTCAGTGAGGTAATTCAAGCAAAACAGCACCTAGTGGATACAGTGAGCTCATAGGCTAATATGTTATTGAAAACCATTGTGATGCACGCAGGATGTTTTTGGATAGGGAAACACCACATGGCATGACAAACCCTGTAGTTCAGGAACCTGGGTTCAGGTACTAAAGCCACAGGCTTACAATGTGGAACTGTTGGCAGAATGCACTCAGAGGGTACAATGTGAAACATTGTGACTGGACTAGCAGATACAGTGCCCTCTTGAATTATTGGACACCTAGGTTAAGATTAGCAAAAAACATGATTACAAAATGTCATTGCTGTAAATCAGATTGATCATAAACTATTCACAATTATGGGCACCTCTAGAATATTTTATAAATCAAATCTAATAGAATTACCTTGTGACTAAAAAAGGTTCCAAACGAATTTCCAATGACCTTTGGCAAACCTCAGACACTCATTTTGATGAGCATAGTCTATCTTCTGTCAAGACATCCAAATAGCTTGATTACATTAGCTTAATTTCATTGAGGCATCCAATTGTAGTTCTGGAGTCATGGAGACCCTAGGATTCAACCAATTTATTCAATACTCCAACTTTGATAGTTGGAGATTTCTTTGGCTCAAATTATCCTCCTTTCTAGCAGTGCCAAAATCTTGACATTTTAAAGAAAGACATGTTTTCTTGATTAAGATTTTTTCTTTTTCATTTATGTTACCCCAATTAAATGTTACATTTGTGACGAATCTGATAGCACTTTTTTGCATAACTTTTATTGCTCATCCAGAAAGCAGCTCCACATTCTGAGTAGATACACCCCGTTTCCACACTGTTAACTCTTTGGCTCCAATACCTAGTTAGAATAACTAGACACAAGCCGACTAGAGTTGGCGGCAAACTGGTGAGCAAAGTCACAAGCCAACTAGAGTTGGCGGCAGACTGGTGAGCAATACCCTTGATTATTATGGAGTCCTGAGCTGGAGGGCTTCAACCCATTATATCAGTATGCCCAACTGACCACTAACTCACTCACTGAAAATCTGGTACTCAGTAACCTGGTACCTAGTTAGAGTCAGGCCTTAAAGTTAGCATCAAGGTTATAGGTGGACATGCCAGCCAATCAAGTTGGTGCACCCTGGTCTCAGCCTACCTTACAGACAGCAGCCTGCAGAATGGCATCAAAGCCTCCCTCTGGAGCATCCCTGTTGCGAGACACCATCTGTTTCTGCACCTCCTCGTTGAAGCGATCCACTTTGTCAGTCAAGGAAAGGAGGTGGCGAAAACCGAAGGAGGGGACACAGTTGGGGAACAGCTTGTATCTGTGGAAAGAGAACGTTTCCAATAAATGTTGTGAACTCCAGAGGACACATTATATTAACCACATACTGCATAATAATGCTTTTTGTGTTTGACTGTGGATATTCAGAACAATCGGGCCAATTAACTCTTCCTAAAAGTGGAAACCCTGCCCATCTGGCACATGGACAGAGTATATCATCCAGTTGAAGTCTTTCAAATACCGTTTCAGCCAAGGCCTTCTGGATATAATGCGATTTAATCATATCTTTTCCCTTTGTGTATATAAAAAACAAATCAGGCCATTCGACACTATACACATTGACTAGTTTTAATCATTTCCACTGACAATTCCATAAAAACACTTGTAGAACGGTGTAAAATTTGGCAAAAGGAGTACATTTGGGCTGTTATGCCATGACAAGACTATGAAGTTGCCGTGTTCTTCAAGTAAATATTTTATGTATCATTTTCAATGGGTATTTCTTGATTTGTTCTTTTAGTAAATGGACTAGGCTTAATCTGTGTCTGTGAAACTGGCCCATAGTGATGATTTTGAAATTAAAATTCAAAGACTCCAAGGATGGTTAAAATCATCCATTTGTTCAATAAATGCATTAATTTACCAAAAATAACAGGAACAAATGTAATAATTTATTTTCCTGAAATTCCTTTCAATCTGAAAAAAATATATACACATTGACGCCTTAACACTGAGGAACAGATTGATATACCCAGATTAACAGATTGATCAATTAAAAATATCTAATTTCTGACATAATAAAGTGGGCCAAAGGTTCAATTCCCCATAAACATATTTTTCTATACAGCAAATTCTAAAAAGGAACATAATAATAATAATAATTGTTAAATGAGGGTTATTTCTAACTCAGAATGTTTTCCTGAGGTACTGGCTGTTTGACTGTGATGCAGGGCATAACCTAGTTGGGAAGTGATGCGTGAGTTAATGCTGTATAATCTGACCTCTGGGGCAAATGTGGTGCGTTTGATGTGTGTGGGTAGCTTCTTTTCTGCCTCAATGTCCTATTCTGTTCCCTTTTAGCCTGTCATCATCTTCACAACAAGCCTTAACATTACTGACACTGCATATGGGGAGGACAGGATCTCTTGAAGTCTTAATGAAACAGATCACTTAGAAACATAAAAAATATGATTTGAATAAATCATATAAAAGGTGCAAAATAGAACTGGCTAGCGAACACAGTGATAAAGGTATTTCCCTCATTCTCGAACAATCACTCTGGGCATTGGCCATATCTTAGTGAAAATACATCAACTTGTCATCTATAATGAAATATTCCTATTGAACTGACTTAATCCTAGACGAAAAATACAAAATACAAACATGAACACAAATGGTTCAGACACTATTTGATTCTTGAATTAATCACTAACTGATTAGTTTGCTCTTGGCAGTCATTCCTCAGTTCTCACCCATTGCAGGGGTTGTCCTGGTACTTTGGGGCTGTGTAGGAGAACGGGGACATGTTCTTGTCTACAAATGAGCCGAAGCCCAGTCGGAAGTTTGAGGTGAGTTTCCTCATCTCATCGGCCAATTTGGTCCCCAGGTTCCTGATGGTGTCCAGGTCATCCTTCATGGACAAAGACAGGTCCATCAGGTAGTATAGATCCACAGGGTAGTCCTCCACCTGGCGTACCTGCACCTTGAAGGACGTCTGATCACCTAGCGGCACATACATTTATTTATTTGCAATGTACTGTTGGATGACATTTAATATTTTCTATGAAGACATTGTTTTCAGGTTTCAACAAGTCATGGCAACAGGGTTGATACAGCTTGTCTCCCTAAGGTTGGTAACGCTGTCGACTTAGCAAAACACTGACAGTTTTGGAGGGGCGAGTAGTGGCCATTCCAAGGTCGCTACAATAGCATGCAAAAGGACTACATTGACCATTAGGCCAGAAGGCGGGGGGGGGGGGCTTACTTGGTCGGAGACTCAGGGAGATCTTCTGGGGCATGATCTGGATCACGTCATACTGGGTGGGACCAGAGCCTTTGGAGCTGAGTGGTTCGCTTTTCACTACCCTGGTGGTGCTTCTGGGACTCTCTATGTTATAGGCCTCACACCCTCTCTTCTGCAGGTTCTGACTCAGGTCGCACCGTGACATCAGGGTCCGTACCCTGCCAAACTCCTAAAGGAAGAACAAGGATAAAGGCACCGATCATCCGACATGGAGCAGGAGATGAATCTCCTCCTCCTAGGCTTCAGATGAGTATGGCTAGAGTAAATGAAAGACAGGGAAACCCTCCATCCTTTTTTTCTATAATACTATTGTAGGTCTACCCAAATGAAAGCAGATGTATATACAGTTCAATACCAACAAATAACACCAACACCCAGGTGCACTTCTACATCTTTAGGCTCATGACAACATGCCTTCATCTGACATCTTCGCTTTAGCGCGTGAACTCTGAATATTTCACAACCCTATTCAGTCAGTCAGAAACTGGGTTCACCATGTTACATTTAGAAATGCAGTGTGAGGATCACTCACAATGTCACTGTGGTGGAAGTAAATACATGTGGAAGGAATGTGGCACGTGCCCTACCTCTTGAGCGCACCAGGCGCAGCTTGGGTGAATGAGGAGGCATTCCTCACAGGATGTAGCGCTGCCACTCATACAAACATTCAGGCCTGATGAGAAAGTACCAAAATTAAATATTATTTTCCAAAAACTGATGAATCATGGGACTTAATGATAACGACACATGCATACATAGGATACAACATGTATATATAAATATATAGGCTACAAATGTTTATATAGCCTGTTGGCTACAAATGCAATACTGTGTATTCATTCAGATTCATGCTCAAGCGGTACTTGAATATGGCAATTGCGATTTCTTCGATAGTTAGGGAAGTGAAACAACCGAATTATAAATAGATTGAAGGACCGATGACGTTTGTTTCGAAATATATTTAAATATAATTTGTAATTCAATTATTCGGGAAATACACAAATTGTATAAACACTTAAGCCACACCAGGTACCTTTTCAAAGGAAGCAATCAAGTGTAGGCCACTGGCAACATTGCAATTGATGTAAGAATTCCGCGGCCAGTTTAACTCTCCCCTTTAACTTTCCCCTTATTGATACACTGTATAGAGGAATTGCCTCCTGAAAATCATTGAGCACTTACCCATGGAATAGTCAGCCATTATATGCCAATGCAGGGGACCTTTCATATTAAACAAACGTGGGAACAAAAACACTTTCTTACCTTGAGCAACATTGTGAATAAATATTTCCAGAATCATGCAGCCAATAGCTGTACGGTAACCCAACTGCCATGGGCTCCACATCATTTTGTCGTAGTGGGGCCGTTACTTTTAAGTCGTTAGCAAAGTTTTGTGACACTGATGAGACACTGAAGTTGAACCTCTCATTAGATCCACGTCCTGTCTCCTCCGTAGGTGCAGAAAAGCAAATCAGTCTCTTTGTCCATTTGAACTCCGGCGAAGCGAATCGGACTCATAATAAAGGCGCCTTCAAAACAAAAGGTAGTAGTCGCTATTTTACTGAATCACCTCCGCCAGACAGTAAGAAAATATTTTTAAATACCCTGTTCAAGAGTCGAGGGGTGTAATTTTTGCACATTTATGCAGAGCCAGCCTACCATATTGTCCGTAGTTCACCCCCATAGCTGACACTGTTGCTTTTGTTGTCCCGTTTTATTTCGGTGATAAACTTTATCCATTGTGCATAATTCCCTTGGACAACATAGAAGTTGCAGTTCGATGACTGTCCCAAATGTAGAACTCTAACTCCTTAGAATAGCTTCACCAGACCAAGTTTGTGTTCGTCATTCCCGAAGTGAAGTCTCCGCCCATTCGCTAGAGATGGGGGTTGAGGATTATGTTAGAGCCCTTTCGTTTGTTTACCGCCTCATAAACCAAAACAGCGCTTTCATGTATAATATTGATGAGCAATAGTTAATAAAGTAGTTGCAGCCTATTGTAATGATTACAATAAAATGTGAGCTGGAGTCATGTTAAGACTAACTACACAGGGCTGATTAGTAAATGTGGCGCATGCACCATCAGCTGGCCAGAAGCAAACGCGTGGTAACTATCAGACATTGAGGCGGGTTCAACACCAGAAACAGTTTGGGATGATGGTGTGGACTAAATTACTCAAAATTCACAAAACAATCCACACAATTACCAAATGAAAGTCTTATTTATGGCAACAAATAAACAAAGTGAAATGAATGACAAAACACAGGAATTTGTAATGAACCGAATAGTCCAGATGGCAATACACTCCATCAGGTAAGGAACTGCTTTATATATTCCTGAGCAACTTTGACATTTAACTAAAACAATATTATGTACTTGGGCACAAACATTTAATTATACCATTCCACTGAATGTGAGAATGCTGTTATTAATGTAATACAGAACCATCAGCGCTTATCAACTTACCCCTTTAAAGCTCAAAGGAACAATCTCAAATAAGCCATTGCAAATAAAATGAAAATATCCTCTCTGAGAAACAACAGTGGAAATAGTGGAGTAATTGTTGTTTCTCAACTCCATTGAACTAAATCAAAACAGTGCAATGGGTACAGACCATTGACAACTAAAGTCATAACCAATATTAGAATGACCAAATAACAGAATGGAGAAAACAGGCCAGTCCTTATGGTTTCAGTAGGTCAGAAGTCATTTCTACAATAGTGCTAATGGGTAAGCCACAGAGAGACCCTTGGTGTTCGGCCCTAAGCTCTAACAGGGCGTTAACAATCCTCTGCCTCTCCACGTCCGGGTGGCGCTTGGACAGCCGCGCCATAACCGTATCGAAGCTACCCATGGTGGCATAGTGCTGAGGCACACAGGTCCCCGAGGCCGTGGGGGAGGCACAGATAGTGGTGCGCTTCTGGAGGCTGAGAGGCAGTGCCTACAGACAACGAGACCAAGGACACAGTACACAGACAAGGATAAGACACATCGACATTGTGGCAATCCATCAATAGCTGGAAAACAAAGTGTCCATTCAGGCCTTGACAACAAACCAAGGACAATAACTGATGAGAAACGCTTCACCATTGGTTGGATGGTGGTATGGATGTTGCTTTTCCTGGAGTCTTGGGAGCCTAGGATGATTCCAGAGGACTCAGGCTCTATGCTGGTTGAAGGACCTGGCTGGTTCTGACCCTGTCTCTGGCTCCCAGTACTGGGTCTGAGGATGTGCTGTACATGTACAGTATGTCCCTGCATATGGCACCCATCCATCTCGCTTACAGCACTGTCAGCCCTTTTTGAACCACTCACAGTCACTATGGCAACCCTGCAGCAAAAACATCGATTTAACATCGATAATTTACTGCTTCATTCAAGGGGATGAAAACTTGTATAACACAAACCATTCTGCTGTCGGAGTTACGTTGACATGTCAGTTATTTAGTATTGTTTCGTTTCCAGTTTTAAATTACCTTATGCTGTTGCTGAAGGTGGATATATTCACTTCAGATGGCTGATATTTCTCAAACCAGAGCATCACTTCTCCCTGTAAAGAGAGATAGGGAACTTTTAGGATCTGCTGCACTCTGGTGGCCAAACCACTCCTCACATTAAAAGACACATTCCATCACTTTTGAAAAAAGAAAATTGTCCGAGATTGCATTGATGTCGGGAGATTACAAACGATGACCCTTTCATTCACACAGAGGAATATATTAAATGTGCTGATAAAATGTGTCTTGTTATTGTTACTTTATAAGTCTAGCTGGTCTACAAAACACTGACAGTAGGCTCAGATGTAGTGGCTGTCTAGATATATATAACTATTATCATCACAAAACACATTTTCCCCTATTTGGTAAAGAGAATCAGTGCTACACAAATAACCATCAGTAGCACAAATGCGGTTGTCTTAAACAGAGGACAGGACCAGGTAATAAAGTCGAAGTGACCAGGGTATAAACCAAACCTAATTTTTTACAAAATAGTCTAAATCAATTTGACCTAATGCCGTAGCTCCAATTAAGATACATTAGTCAATGAACACATTTTCTTTGTACACGGTGAGCTAGCAAAACATTTTGGATATGAAACGGGCAAGAAAGCAAATCGCCCAACAACGTCACCTTCTGTGGTATGAATTTTTCCGGTTCCCTCCCCATACTTTCCCCGGTTTTCCTCGAACGGTGCCGCCTTCCCCTCGGAGCCCGAGTGACTCACTTAGGTCTCACACAACGAGACTTGAGGAAGCCGAGTCAAAATGGAATAAAACAAAACCTCCGGCTAACTTCTTATCTTTTCACTTCCACCTTGCTACCTTCTCTTCCTTTTGATCTGCTGCTAAGGCCACATTCTGTCAAGGACTCTGTTGTCCTAACTTCAAGGGGAGGTTGGTTCTACTGTTGGAGGTCCAGGAGTTTTGACTGATGAGTGGGAGCTGCCCTTTAAAGGTGGGACAGCCAGTTGAGGCAGAACTTGGGTAGGCAATTCAGAATCTCAGTTGCCTTATTCACACCAAAGACATTTCCAGTCTACATTTAACTTGGTTTAAAGCTGTTGCTAGTGACAGACAACACACAGCGACAGATAACAAAGTCTAAATACATTCGCGTACAATGCATTAGGTGGTGAATATGAAAGAGCAGAAAGAGTAGCCATACAATAAGAGTAGCCATACAGGTGACTGGTTACTGAGGGTCCAAACACGGGGAAATAAGACTGCTCTGGTGGCCAGGTTTTCTGATGCCTATTTGACCCATACTGCCTGTCTCTCTTAGAAACACTGTGTGTCTGGGGTGGGAGGGGTCAGCTATCATTTGGCCTGCAGGCTTTCCAGCCCGCGATTCCTGTGGGGCGTCAATGGCAGCTGATATCTGTCACGGGCAGAACCAGACCAGAACCAGACAGTGATGTAGGAGTTGGGGATACCATTGAAATATAGTGCCAGGTCAGGGTAAACGGGGGGACATTCATATATACCTGACCTGAGAGATGGAACCTAGGAAGTGATTTCCAGATGGACAGCTGAGAACCTAATCTCAATGGTTGGAGTGGGTAATGTCAAACACCGCCTCTGCTGTTCTGTCGCGTTCAGAACAGAGGCAGGATAGCTGCTAAGGTATAGCCTACTCGCAATGTCAAGTTCAGTTTTGTAATCTACCGAAGAGTACAGAAGAGAGGAAGATGGCATTCACTAGAAGACTGTGGTCCATTCCTACATAGCAGTGAGTGGAACAGCCACACCTTGCTATGAGACAAAGCTCAAATGCTAAATCCCTTATTCTGCTACCTCTGGTCTCTTGGCCTCTCCCGTGGAGTTGTGTGATTGTCCCACAATGCCATCTTACGATGAATACGCTAACTAGAAGTCACTGAAAAAGAGCTTTATAAATTGCTGAAACCTTCATGTAACGGAGTCTCAACTGTGTTGTGGACGGACCCTTTGAAAGGATTGACATCTGTCACAACGGGATGTACTGTTTACATGTGATGTGTACAAAGCATTAAAGACATTGTGGTAGGCTGATCTTACCTGGGTTACATCGGTGGGCAGGCCAGTGACCAGGAGGAATGAGCTCTGATCCTTCTCCTTTAACCCAATTACTTCTAAGAGAAGATATTAAAGGGTAATAACGATGGATATCTAACATGTATCGAAGTTTAAAAAAATCACTAAAAGTAACTGTTAGACTGCCCTTCTATGCAAGCAACACTTTCACACTAAATAGGGGAGCCCTGATTGATTTTGGCACATACTAGATCACTTTAATCTGATAAATCTCAGTCATGGGTTTTAAAGGTGACCTTTCAAACATCTCCAAAGAATTGGTGTGCAGTAGGTCCACAAGCCGAGAATGGAGATGATAGAAAAGCATGGTACGTCCCCCAGGGCTCTGAGTGAGGGTTGCAAGCATAGACACAATCCAACAATGGCCATTCATTCCTATTTGTTGTTATTCTCCCTTAAGGTTTTTAAACAGGGCATGTACACGGCTGGGAACTCTTTAAAATGCAGCATAATTAAGTTAAAGATAGTCAAGTACTAAGTCCAATCCCAAACGATGCACATTGAAACTAAACTCAAAACATCTGTTAATCATCAACACATCTGTTGCACATCTTTTTAAATATACCCAATACTTGCCGTGTTCTTCCTCCACCATGCCCACATCCAGACTCCTTGGCAGAAGGTCCTCCTCTGCATCGTACCAAGCCTCGGTGGCGTGGTTGTGGTCACCTTTTACGTGTGGAGAATTAGAGAACCGTTGCCAAGTAGGGAAACTGCTTGATGGCTAATGTCCCGTAGGACACTAACCAGACTTTAAGAGTGAACGAGAGGTGTAGCTTTTTTGGAATAACCTATGGAAAATTCAATACTTGAAGTGGGCCGTGACGACCCAGTGTTAGCAAATCTCCAACAAAGTCGAGAGGGGGGCACAAACAGGGTGGTTTGTAAGAGAGCGTCACAAGAGACTTATTTTGCGAACCTGAGCCTAGAACAAATGTCTAGTCCCAAGACCACTGGTGAATCCAAAAATATTACAGAGTGCTTACAGGGCAATAATGGGCTGTAAGCACAAAAGGACTAAGTGCAGATGGCGGCAAAGATTCCCAACGATACAGTTAAGAGCATTTTCTTCTCATCATGTCTTCAAATCTTAAATGCCAATGTCTATTTGGAAGGCTTGCCAGAAAAAGACTGCAATCAATCAACACATTTAAGCACCTGGAATTTGCTGCACATCATTTACACTCAGATTAGAACAGGGTGCTTTGGGAATAAAAAAGCTCTTTGGTAACACACGTCAGCCGTGGGTTAGGCATCAAAAGAAGGCTGGATATGCAGAAAGGAACTTCATGCTGTCAAATATTTGATTAGTCTGTTCTGCAAAGACTGGTCCTGGGGCCCTTCTTAAGGTCAATGGCCTGATTAACTTTATTTTAGGACATGTGAACCAAAAAAACAGTTTGTTTCTGCTTGGAGGCTGAAACGTAGTCTCAAGTAGATCTTCAAATGAGATAATGACTGCAAGCACCCATGAAAATGGTCATCTCCATCTTTAGACTGAAATCCCATTGAGACCCTGCGGTTTAAATTGTCCATAAGCACAGACCAAGTGCATCTGAATGGAGGAATGTTTTAAGACCTATAAAATGGGTGTAATTCCTCCTTGGTTCACGGTTAATGCATGTAAAACTGCTCAAATGAATAATGAATGCCTGCTCTTTAACCGCTTAGTCTTGGTTAATTTCAAGGACAGTGCTAGAATACTGAGCGAAAATAACAAAACAACTTATTGTAATAATTACAATGCTGTCAATAATATGCTTCATTTGTTAACCATTCAGTTAACTACATTTTATTAAAACAAATTGTCTATTATATGGAGAAAAAAAAACACACTAAAATAAACGTTTTAATCGAGACAGGCCTAGATGAACAATCAAATTACCTGGCTTGGAACAGCGACCGACCACAGGCTTCTGAGGGATGAGGCTGACTGCCTTCTCAGATGAACGGTCCTCAGTCTTACCGTGGACAACTGGTCCCTCTGTATTGGGGTGGATCACCGGACCTTTTCCCTCAAGGCTCTCTTCATTAACAATCCCTGTTCTACCTTCACCACCAAATCTGTGAGCATCCTCTACCAGAAACTGCTGAGAGCTCCCGTCAGAGGCACTCAATGAAAATAGTAACATTAAAATTACAGCCCACTCCATTTATTTCTTAATTAATCAGTTAATTTATTCATCCATTCAATACAATACCTACCTAGACATAGCATTTCCCAAAGACTTGTGAATAATCTGAAAAGGGGGAAAAATATGAGGTGAAATCTGCAAAGAATAGACTTAAATGCATTCAAACAAACAGGTACCAGGAGTCTACCAGTGCAGGGATGTAACTGTTCTCTGATGAAATCATCTTGGAGTTGACAGAAAGGGGTCTGAGCTGGTCCAGGGGTACACCTGAAAGGACCAATCTTCTCATTTCCCTGTAGTCCACCTCTAGTACCTCCAAGACCTTCATCAGGCTCTCAGGAAAAGCCTCTGGCCTAAAGAGCAGGGAATGGCAATAATGGACCGTTAACACAGGAATAATATAGCACTCATTTCCTGGCCACAGATTATACATCTTCATTAACTTAAAGGGTTTTTATTACGTCCTGGTGACTCAGTGGAATTGGCAGGTGCGGTGGATTGTCCAATAGACATAAAATTAACGAACACAAATGGACCTTAATGACTGAAGGACTTAGTCATGTAAATTAGAACGCCCCCTGGAAAGTTGTCTTAATGTTTTTTAATAATAATTATTTTTGTGCTAATTCTTACCGCATTCATTGATGAAGGTAACAACAATATTTCTACTTTGCAAATTTGTATTCAGTGAACAGAAACAATTTCCTCATGCAGAAATAGACTTTAGTGTGACTTGTTTTTATCATATGTTGTAGGGTAGTGGGTTGCTCCTTCTGTTTTACCCCTGGACCAGGAGGTCTCCCTCAGGTGAGGTGTAGTAGCGCCTCCAGCAGTGCTGTTGGCACATCCCATACTGCAGGGTCAGCAGGCTCAGCTCTGCCCGCATGGCACGCTGGGCACAGTCACATCCACCACAGCCTCCATCACTGCCACCGCTGACTCCTCCTCCGTCTCTCACACCTGCCGGACTGTCAACACAACAGAATAATGGAGATAACCAACAAGGCAATGGAGAGTTAAAGATCTCAAAAGCTTGAATCTTTTTTGTCTAACCTTGCCATTTTCTCTTTCAGAGTGTTTTGTTCCTCTTTGGATGATTGCAGCTTGATGAATTCCTACAAACACATTTGTTTGCTTAGCAAATGTAATAGACTATTATTACATATTTTCCAGTCAAGCTGATGGATATGCCTGAGTCATTTTGGGAAAGTTGATGTTCGAAACATGTCCGCTAATGCACATCTTGGTTGTGGGAGAACGCATTCTCCAGTCAACAACCATGATTGAGCATGCAGGCACTCAACCTAGCAGAGTCTCTAGAGCACGACATGACAAGGCAGGCCTATCCTACACCCAACCCATCCACCACTGGAGGGTGCTGAGCCAATGTGCACCACCCACTACAAGACCAGGCATTGAATTACTGGGCCGGACCACACAACAGTACTGTGAGGAAGTGACCCAGGAGGCCCCCATAACTTTTTCAAAATGACAGCTCTAATTGGGTTCTGAGAGGAGTACAGTGTAACTCTACCTCAGTGAGATAATCCATGTCTGCCATGTGGATTTCTGTAATGACATTCTTGTCAGCAGAGGCAGTGCCCTGCACCTGACTGTGCAGGTGGCAGCATGACAGACTTTGATCAGTACCAACTGACATGTTGCATTTAGCGGGTAACGGCGATGTATTCATTGACCGGACGGCTGTGATCTCTTCGGCCTTTGAGATGTTAGGGAGCGTAAGAACGTACGTCTGGTTCAGGTTGACTGCAGAGGCACTAACTACACCTTTACCACCAAAGGTAGGAGTCACAACTTCCGCACCTGGGCTCATGGATGTGAAGGACTCTTCGTAGACGGATTGCTCATTTATTGGGGGGCTCTGGGGTGCAGTGAGACTCTCTCTAGACCAACCTGAGTGATCGTTGTTGGTTTGTGAAGGTGTGTTTGAATCCGTGGTCTCCTTTTCATTTCCTTTCTCTGTGAGATAACTCACATCCTCACACATGATGTTCAGATTCTGCAGCTTGCATTTTAAGACCTTCTCTGCATCGGTCAGCTGGACGGGGCTGTCGTCACCAGTGCAATTACAGAACTCACTGGAGACTCCAACACAGTGAGACAGCACGCTGCCTTCATCTGGCTTTGCCTCCACACTGCTGGGCTGCTCAGTGCTCCTCCTGGTGGCCATGAGGGATAACGATTTGTCACGTTCCAGCTCCGCTACTTGGATGATATTATTACTGGTGTTGGTGGTGTCATTCCACTCACAATAGTCCTGGGTGCTGTTAAAGCTGTAGTACTCTGGTGGAGTCGCCTGGTCCAAAATGGGGGAATCCGTCATCTGGTTGGGCACGGACCAGGCCACGGACTCACCTTGGTCGCAGATAGCAGACTGGTCCGTTTTGAGTGCACTCTGAATTTGCATCTCCAGCTCCATGTCCAGGGAGTGGCTAGCCTGGGTGTCAGCGTCCCAACATCCATTAACACTAGTGATGTTGCAGTCATCCTGCAATCCCCCTTCCTCCCACAGCTGAGAGAGCAGCTGGACCTTGGAGATGTGTGCCTCTGTTTGAGCTAGATCCTCTGCAGCCCCAGTATGTCTGTCACTGGTAACACCGCAGGCCGAGTGGAAGCTTTCCAGTTGGCTGACCAGACCACCGAGCACATTAGATCTGGAAGTAGTGGTGGTGGTGGTGAAGGGCTGAAGCTGGCAATCCCTGAGCTGCTGCAATACTCCAGGTGCAACATGGTGGTGGACCTGGACTGACTGGACTCCTTCATGCCGTGAAGAGTGGACCAGATTTAGCTCCTGCTTTACATTGTTGGGAAGGAGACTTAACTCATTCCATTCATCTATGAGAATAAAAACATTTAGAAACACCTTTGAGTCAAATTAAAGAGGAACATTGGGTTGAAACAAAACAATGATATGGTGATACAATCAATATCCCATTGTGGGATCAACTAAGTGGTACTATTACTCAGGGTTTTCCTGCATTCAAAACAAAAAGGTGTCCGCCTTCCACAAATCTCACACTGCCTGTGTCGGCATGGAGAAACATGATTTTGCGCTCATACATAAAATGCCACAAAACGGACAGCTCTGCATTGTTTTTCAATGCAAGATAAAATAACATTAACATTGCTGCTCAAATGGACATGGACAACAGGGCAGATTTAACAATATAATACATGTCGTTTTCCAAGTGTGAAGCTGGATATTATATAAAGTATATCAGAGGGGCGTCCGGTAGAGCACAGGTTGGTGTACCACCTTTGCCGAATTTTGAGCCAGGAAAACCCATTACTCATTTAGTATTACCAAGTGACCAATTCAGTCCGTCAACAAAACACATATATGTTTATTTTAATTGAGATGTTATGGAATGGTAAACAAAACCTGTGTGGCATGCAGGGATCATCTTCTGGATGGGATTGTTACAGCGTCGGCATCTCTTACCATCTGAAGAACAACTGGTTCCACAATTGGGACACTGAATCACACCATAGAATGAAGGCCTTCTGGATCTGAGAAAATGTTGGTTAAGAACAGCAGACAACTGTAACTACCTTGCTAGAAATGCTGCCTAATACACCTTGGGACCAATAAACGCAGCTATTGGAATAAACTGGAGAACGTACTTGTTTAGGTTTGACGATGACATTGATTGCCTAATAATAGGAGGTTTCACACAATTGTCAACCAGTCCTGAAACCAATTAAGAGGAGTTATTTAATATATTGTAATAAAAGTATATTAAAACTATAAATTAAGACTTTAACAGGAAAACAGAGAGTAAAGGCACTATGATAGGCTTTTCTTTCACTACGATTATTCAGTAACCGAAAATAATTTAAACTCAAGCAGAGGCATAACTCACTTTTCACATATATCAGTTGTCCAACAACTTCCAGAGCAGGATGCCTCTTTAGAAACTGGTGGAGTCCTCCTTCCTCTGTGGAAACGTTCAAGGGAAAGACCATTAATCCATTGCGCGGGAAGTAACTCTAGTGCTTCCTCTGTTGCCTACACCTAAGTATACCCTCATCACCTTGCGCTTACAAGGTGTTATTTTAATAGAATAGTATCGCTTCCCACAAAGTTCCTTGCTTAGTAGACTGAACATTTTGCTCAATGTGTAGAATAATGAAAGTCCTAGTGATTCATTTGTTATATCAGAAAACCATAACAATAATGGCCCATTTTGGATGTTTAACTTGTTTGAGGTTATTAAAACTAGTTCATGTTCTTGAGACATCAGGCAATGTAAGGGTGTAGGCAGATGTTGCACTTAGAATAGCCCTAGTAGTTCACATCTGTCTGTACAGTACTCTGAACCTGTCAGGTTATCATGTCATTAAAATACACGTGCAGGTGCATCAAAAATTATTTGAATATCGTAGAAACGTTTCATTCTTTCCCATAATTCAAATCAAAAAGCTGTAATCATTCAGTCTTAATGACTGAACAGTCGTTTTGACACTGTGGGCAGGTGCTAAGTCCTGCTGGAAAAGGGAATCAGCATCTCCATAAAGCTTGTCAGCAGATGGAAGCATGTAGTGCTCTAAAATCTCCTGGTAGACGGCTGCATTGACTCACACTGGACTTAAAGCAACTTGGATCCTGTGCCTCTCCCCTCTTCCTCCAGACTCTGGGACTTTAATTTCCAAATGAAATGCAAAACTTACTTACACTAAAAGAGGACTGTGGACCACTGACGTTGGTCCAGTTCATTTTCTCCTACTCCCAGATAAGACACTTCTGACCTTCAGGAGTGGTTTGACACTAGGAATGTGACACTTGTAGCCCATTTCCTGGACAGGTCTGTTCGTAGTGGCTCTTGATGCACTGATTCCAGCCTCAGTTCGCTCCTTGTGAAGCTCCACCAAGTTCTTGAATAGGCTTTGCTTGACAATTCTCTCAAGGCTGTGGTCATCCCTGTTGCTTGTGAACCTTTTCCCATCACACTTTTCCACTCCAGTAAACTTTCCATGAATATGTGTTGATACAGCACTCTGTGAACAGCCAGGCCTTTAAGAATTGACCTTCTGTGGCTTCCCCTCCTCGTGGAGGGGAGTGTCTTCTGGACAACTGTCAAGTCAGCAGTCTTCCCCATGATTGTGATTGTGTGGTACTAAAGGCTCAGGGAGTTAATTAGCTGATTAGAGCTCTTCTCAGGTCAAAACCTCTGTACTGTCAATTATATTCTAAGATTGAGATACAGGATTTTTGATTTCCATGTACTGTAAGCCATAATCATCAAGATTAAAAGACTTGAAATATTTCACTTTGTGTAATCTTGAGTATATGAAGGTGTCACTTGATTTGAATTACAGAAAATGTTTTAAATGTCCACGATATTCATAAATGTTTTAGATGCACATGTTTATGAACAATAGCTCAAGATGCCCAACTATTCCAGTATGAATATTTGAGAAACAATTTGTGGCCCAGATTAGGCAAAAACTATGACACAATTGGGAGCTTGTGGTGCTATTTTTCCATTATACAACCATGGTCTCTTCATACTGTACCTTGAATAAACTTCCTGTCCTCTACAGGCAGAGACAGGTACCAACCCAGCAGTTTGGGGTCTGTCAGCTCCAGGACATGTGTTACTTCCACCAAGTCAAACACAGATCTGTAACATGTAGAGTTAGGCCTAACCTGCTTCCCGATTCTCAAAACATTTTCCTAAATGTGCTCTGGCACAATCGCGATCTTGGATATAAAAGCGTTGACTGGATAGAGTTTTCACCATTATTAAATCCAGGACAGGGAGGATGGGTGGAATGGGTGATAAATTATTTAAGATGTGATTGATTGACAAGATCTACAAGAATACCTGTTTAGAATGAATTTTCTGCCTTCTTCTATTGTAAGAGCGTCTGGTTTGAGGTAAAAACGTCACATTATTACATGTCATGATGAAGACAATGAAAGAGAGAATTATAATTAGGGATGTTCAAGCAAAAAAAGTGCATAGTGCATGTATTGGAGCCAAGTGACACTTGTCTATAAGCACAGTACTGGTTAACATATTTTCTTCACATTCAACCACCTGCCTGTGCACTAACAACATTGTTCTGCCACCAGCTGCATTTAGAAACAACTACACACTGTCACCTGCCAAATAGTGAAAATAAACAGTTGTATTGCCATTTTAAGCTGAGCCGATGTCCCCCATCCCGACAGTTGCATACTGCTGCCAAGAAAAACAAGGTCACTTGACTTTGTGGGCCCTACTTGTTTTTTCCCCACAGATAGATCTTCAAAAAGTCTACATATTTCAAGATTAAACTCAAAATTGTATTTTGACAATTCAGTTAAAACTGCATTTCGAAAAGTCCAAATATTTAACTTAAAAAAATATATATACTTTTTACTTCACTTAACATCCATTCTAGCTTTTACACTAATTCTCATGCTTAAGTTGTTGTCATTGTGGCCAGTTTGCTGCAGCTAGCTTCAAAATGGTAAGCGTAAAATAGCAAACACTGAACATCAACTCAATTTTTATATAGTTTAATAGCACATTATGTTGGCTATGATCTCTATTTTTAAGTGTGATTATCTACCCTCTTTACACCCATGTTTGAAAGTATGCAAATCATAACCGTAATTGCAATATTTGTCAGAAATTGCTATTCAATATTTTATCCAAATCATGTAGCCCAAACTAATACCATACAGCATTTCTATCAATGGTGAAATTAATGGTTTAATCAAGTTATTTGATATAGTTATTTCTCCCTATCCGTATTCTATCAACAAACCACTTATATACATTTAAGATACATAAGTCTGTATTCATGAATAGCTCAAATACAAATTTGAGAGTATTCTGGAACAATTTCAACTTTTTTAAGAACTATCTGTAAAAAAAACAAGTACAAGCAGCCTTGTTTTTTATTATTATAACTTTTTTACATAGGAGCAAAAAAAAGCTGACCAGACCTCCCCATTTTTGATTTACCCACCCCGACCAGTATATTTTGAACAGTCCATTAGTAAGAACCGTTTATTGACTTACCAGCTAACTCGTTCATTGTATTTGGAAACAAACGTTGGTCATACTGACAAGGCAACATGTTCATCTGAATTATCCTTGATGCACAGGACATCTGTAAATTATCCGAGTCCCGATGTGGCAACAGAGCCAACGGAAGGACCATTGGCAAAGGATACCACATGTTCTGTAAAAACATTCAACTGACTTGTCAGTCTGAGCATACTGCATTTGAAGGCGCCATGCGGGTTGAACGCGGATAAGCCTTGAAGGGAAATCACGACAAATCTAAGAATAGTCAAAGTTAACACATTACATCTCCATAGATGGCTCTTAGTCTTACTGCAGTGCCCAATAAATGGTCTTTGGAAGAGATGGTAATAAGGGTAAATTTAAAACACCCGACTGACATTCATCACATACAATAAGGTACATACGACAATCAATCAGTGTTCCCCAATTTTGTATTTTCACTGTGTCTGATCATTCGTTTTACATGAAGATAAATGCTATTTCACAAAGATCAATGAAATCATCTTAGTGGGGTGAGGAGTAGGGTACTCTATCTGTGATGGTTTTTATCAATGAATGTTTCCCTTTGCACCAGCTCTCCCTGACCCCAAGATAAAATTGGTTTTATATTCAGAGATTCAACAGACATTCACTGCAAACATATTCAAACATTAAAAAGGATTAGGATTATTCACTGATTCCTATGACCTACATATCAAAATATTCTACATTAAGCTGGACAACGTTTACAACCTATGATTTAAGAAATGTGATTTCATGTTTAAAATTTTCTATAGAAGGCTAGACAATTTTTACAACTTTTCTTTTGATAAAAAAAATCTAACTTTTCCCACTTTCAAACAGTGAGAAATGTAGTTATTTCAAAATAACATTTTCAAAAATGTATATAGAAACTTCATTCCAGTGTCATTAGACACTGCAACTTTTAAATATGTTGATATGATTAAAAAATCCTACCTACTGTTCAAAAATTATGCAAACTTTGAAAAAAACGCAATAAAGTTTACAAAGATTTTCATCGAAAAGTCATTCCAAGGTCAAAATATTCTGTACTAGGCTGGCAAATTTCTACAAGCTTTGACTTAAAGCAAACATTTGACCTACATTTTATTTCATTTTACTTAAGGAATTTGAGTCTTCAATATCCTGCCAACTTTGACAAGCTCAATTATATCGAAATAAACAACTGATCATAGAAACTTTATTCAAATTTGAAAATACTCTATACTAGGCTGGACAAGTTTTAACAAAATGAAAGGGCTCTGGCTCTTGCCAAGTTCATTGCATTTGATGACCAGCCATTGTTGTTGTTGATAATGTGGGATTCTGATGGTAACAGTAATTTCAATGGGAGAATACTGCTTTATTAAAGCTGCACTAGTTATGATTTTTCCAGTCAAAAAACAATTACAGCATTTTGCAATTACTCACCAGTCAGAAAGTGGTTCCAAACCAATGCCTGATAGAGAATAAGTTCCACACAAATGCCAGATTGAACTTTATTTCCTATGTTATTCTTAACCTTGTTAATTTTATTTTAGAATTCCTGGTTGCTAGCTATAGAGAGCTAGTTTGAGTCTTGTTTCTTTGCAGTTTTTTGAGTGTATGTTGTAGTAGACAAGGAAGGAATTGGCAGTTTGTCATCCTGGTCTCTAGCAGCTCCCAACTGCATACTAATGCTATACATCACCCAAATGTTAAATTGCATACTGCATACTATGTACTACAAGTACATACTTCTCGGATGATGAAGTACGTACTGTTTAGTGTATAGTAAGCTAGTATGCCAGTATTGGGACCAACTGCGACACAATAACTTGTCATAAAATTTCATCTCAACATTGGATAATTTAGTCACACATTAACATCACACCAAGTTTGAATATTCAGCTACACATCACCAAGCATTGTGTTAAACTGACAAACATTTATTTAGTTTTCTTCCACCATAAACCTAATGCTTTGGAAATGCTTTTGTACCCTTCTGACTGATATCTTTCAACAATGAGACCTCTCTGATGCTTTGGAAGCTCTATGCGGACCATGGCTTTTGCTCTGGGATGCAACTATGAAAATGGTTCAACTTTATTTGCGATTAATTAGTCACTTTAGATGGTGGCAGGTGGGTCATGACTCATTTAACATAACTTTGGATGTGATTGCTTAATTCTGAATACAGCCACATCCCCAGTTAAGAGGGTGTGCAAACTTACGCAACCAGGTTATAGTTAGGATTTTATTCTTAATTCCCCCCCTCAAAGATTACAGATTGTTTTTCAATTGAATTTTTCGCCTTATAGACCACATTAAAAGTTGAAAAAGTTCTGACATGATTTATCGTTGTCTCAGTCTTTTATGCAAGGTTTTTACAAAGTTTACTTTTTATATCCACTGTAGGCGACAATAACAGACTTTTTCATCAAGTGAATAGACGAGAGAATCGTGGAAACACCAGAACCCGGTCCACAACATGTTTCTAGGGGACAAAACTTCTGGTTCTTTACTGAAATAATCCAGCTTTGAGCACTTGGTATCAGTACTTGGTATTGGCAAGTAACCAAATATAAGTACTCATACTTAGTAGTGAGACAGAATGCTAACCAGGACCAAGAGAACAGATCACATCACTCCAGTTCTTAAATATTTGCACTGGCTTTGAGTCAGCTACAAAATAGATTTCAAAGTGGTGCTTTTACTCTATAAATCACTGAATGGTTTAGGCCCAAAATACATTACTGATATATTTGATAATTAAAAACCAAGCAGGGCTCTTAGATCAATTAACTCAGGTCAGCTAATAGAGCCCAGAGTTGCAAAGTTAGCCTATATTCTGGAACATATTGAACTTGGAATTATGTTTCAATTATACATTCTGAAAAGGTTAATATAATGTGATATACTTTTTCAAATTAAAAAAAAAATGTAGGTATGATTTGTTGATCAAATCAAAAGGTTGTAAAGGTTGTCCAGCCTAATTTAGGATATTTTGAACATGGAATTAGATTTCTATGTACATCTTTTTAAAACGTTAGTGCGATTTAATTGCGTTTCTTAATGTTTGCATACTTTTGAAGACTGTGAATGTGTATAAAAATCGAGATTTGACCAACAAATCATACCAAAGGTTGAAAAAGCTGTCCAGCCTAATATAGAATATTTTTAAATTGGAATGAAAATGTTATTTTTGGAAGTTCGCAGACTTGGGTGGCCGTAGAGCATTCAATATTCTACATGAAATATCCTAATGACAGCTAGCTAGTTTCTTACCTTGGGTGGTCGCTCAGACGATGGCTAGCTTCTTTATATCAATGTGACAGCCACTTACTGACAGTTCAACACAAACAGGCGCATGTACAGACATTGCCAGTTCCTTTTCTGACCTCACTCGCTGGCTTGATACTCCGAACGTTATTACTCTGCTCTCATGTGCGTGCGATATTAAACTGCGAGCGACGAAAAATGCGCTAAACTTGGCTAAAAAGTCATACAAATAGTCCGTTTCTGTTGGGCAGCATCACAATATGTTGCCGCCGTTCTCCGCTGCTCTGATTACAATAAGAGGGAACATTTGGCGCGAACAGTTAAGTTCAAAAAGTTTGTTTGTCATTTGCAATAACAAGTTATGGAAATGAAATGCGTGTTACCCGCCAGTGTGGCAGAAAGCCTTCTGAGATTTACTTGTTAAACATAACATCTACCAGCATTTGGGGCTTGGTGGGTGTCGGATGCTGCTCATATTGTACCTTTAACATTCTAATACCCCTACCTATGGTGTTCATATTCCCCATCATACTCTTAAAATTGCAGCTATTTTATATTGTTATGTATATTATTGCTACGTTTTGATTTACATCTTAATTCTTACTATGTAGATGTCTTGTGCCATTTCATAAGAATTGAACTTTGCATGCTGAAGCTGTGTTATTCGGTGCATTTGATGAATAAACTTTGAAACTAGGTCTCTGAATATAAAACCAACTTGACCTCGGTCTCCCTGGCCCGAGTGAGTACATTTGCGTGCCGAGTCCTAAATTTACTTCAAATCTAAAATGTTCCCCGTTATTCTCCTTAAAATAGTGTAGCTAAGTTATAGCCACTTGTTATGTCAATAAATACTAGATAAATAAGACATAAGATTCCAATTACATCATTTCAAAAGTTTGCCAACTCTACATGTTTAAATTGCAGACACTGTAACATTCGTCCGAGATATAAGCCAATTTCATTTTAGGCAATAATAGGAATTAGTACTGTATGTCGAGAAATATCGACATTTGTTTCATTGTGTGGAATGGTACCTTGGTCGAAGCTTGAGTATTTGCACGTGTTGGAATCAGCGGATTGGCTTTGAAAAAATCAGTGGCGCAACAACGCTAAAGCGTTTTTCGATTAACCCTGGCGAAGCAAATTTAACAGACCGGATCCGGGGGACATTATATTGTCAACCAGACGTAAAACGTGACTACTGTGCCAAACCTTAAACTCTCCTTAAGTTAGTTCAAACGACTGGCCACTTATCCACACATCACCTTGCTGCAATGTGCGCCGACGCAGATGTAATGGTTAGTCAGAAGAGGCGCTAACTTATGAACTAGCTAGTTTTGTGTAGATCAGTCAGTATGTCCCAAAGTACCCATTTTATATGGATATTATTTAAGAAGAATTATGGAAACACTTTTTAAAGATGTTAGAAAACTAGATTCATTAGTTTTTCTGCAATGTAACATTAGGTAAACTGGTCGAAAAAAGAGTCAACTGACATATTTACCTAGCTTTTATGGGGACGCTAACACTGCCATGCTAGCGGAAGCTGTCTATTTCAGGCTGTTGTTGATTTTAGCGTGGAGATCGCACAGTAAAACATTCACATTGGTAAAAAAAAATAACTTAGCTAAAAGTCGTGTGTTAATTGAATATAGTTAATATTTTCAAATTATCCAAGAGATCAATCAATCAAAAATGTCCAACTGTACAGATTTCCACACGATTCCCACCAGCACTACTTTGTTAATGTAGTAACATCAAATTTCCACTGGAGTGCAGTCGTGATTCAGTATAATAACAATTGTACTGCATGTTCTGATTCTCCATTACAAGATTATTGTTTGTCCACTAGGTGATGTTTGTTGTGTAATATAGAGGATTAAGGGCAGTGACAGCACTCTGAGATCAGGATTAGAACCTAATTGGGGGAATGTGAGGATCAACACCTTACTCTCTGTTCTTATCTATTCCTGACTCCTGCTCTTATTTAAATAGGCCCTAATAGATTTTGTTTTGTTTTGTTTTATTAAATAATTATCTGTCGATAACCCTCCAAAAATGCTTTCTGTTGCAAATGACAAATATGAAAGTAGCCTATTTTAGTAAAAACTAAAAAAATATTCTTACAATGTGACATCATAATGTTGTTATTAATGTTTTTATAAAACATTACCCTTCTTTTAAATCCAGGAACCACTTGGGTTACACAGTCTCCTATCATTAAAAACAGCAAACTGCAATGAGTTGGGGCCCTGCGGCCTTGTACTAAAACCTCTATATGCATTAGCGGTGGTCTGACACATCTTGTTTCTTACAAAAGCGATCAATAATTTGCTTTGAATGCAGTCATTAGTAGGCTGTATGGTCAAATGTATTGTTGATGGACTGTCCATTTAGTTTGTGCACACAGTCATAATTGGCTCTCGGAGCACCACCACTAACAGAAGATCCAAATTTTGATTCCTCATGCTCCCTCAACTTGTCTCCTGAGGACTTTTCTTAGGCTCTCTTTGCTTTTCTCCTGAGGGTTTTCCCATGTCCTATCTACTCGTCTCCTGAGGAGTTTCCTCATGCTCTATCAGTCTCCTGACAGTTCTTCATGCTCTACTCATATCCGGAGAAAAGAGGACACGGAGAAACCATATTGAGAATCTCCGGATGACTCTGCTGAATGTGAATTCTGGACCTGTTACATATGTTAAACCTGGGTTCAAATAGTATGCTTATATTGTTAAAAAAAAAGTGAAAAACTTTGTTACTGAAATTTAGTGGCTTTTCTAAGTATTTGTATGTGAGTGCTAAAATTTATTGCTAATGTAATTGCACCATCAATACTTGAGATTGATATTTCAGTACTATTTCCACTCCTACTGAGTAAGGGAAAAAGGAAGTGTCTGAGTTAAATAGTGAGAGAGGGTGAGTTAGTAAATTTACTTAGTTCCTACATGTACATTAACTTCCCCTATTCTTTTTTCAAAGACATGTATGGTAAATATGGAGTTAAGAGAATTCAGGTAACCATAATCAAATATCTAATTATCAGGATCAGTGTTTCAATATTCTTAATTTTTGTCTCACCAAATACACAAACAACCACCTTCACAAACTCACTTTCTTTTTATATTGGCAATATACCACAAACCCTCAAGATGCCTTTTTGCTATTATACACTGAACAAAATTATAAACACACTTTTCTTTTGATGGCTTATTGTAGAGAAATGAACATTCAGTTCACAGGCAACAGCTCTGGCATGCTCCCTCAAAACATGCAACATCTGTGGCGTTGTGCTGTGTGATGGAACTGCAAGTTTTCGAGAAGTGCTCACTAACACAGATTAAGACAGATTTGGGAACAGTATTTGAGAGAAATAGGCCTTTCCATACATAGAGAACGTCTTAGATCTATGAAATCAGCTCATGATGAATGGGGGCAAAAACAAGAGTTGCGTTTATAATTTTGTTCAGTGTATACATTCTTATACCACAGCATTTAATATTCAGGAATCGAGGCAGCTGATTAATAATGTGGATTTAAACATAACAATATTTTTTTAATGTGAGCTAATGTTTACTTTTTACTTACCAGTTTTTTTCAGCACCAATTTTATTTCCATTCTGTGTGAAGCTGAAGGTTAACTGGCTTTCTAAGAGTGGATGTTTCCTCAGTGATCTGACATCTGATCAGCCTCAATATAAACACTGCATCCTCAGTAAGTGGATTAAGCCCATCAAATAGGGATCAGTGCTAAAACCTGATTGAGGGAGAGAGAAAGAGAGGGTGCATGAGGAAGAGAGATGTAGAAAGAGGGTATGAGGGAGAGGAGGACTTATAATATAGAGAGAAGATGAAAGCTAAATGCATAAGACTGTCATTTTCTGAAAATTAACTCAATTGTAGTTGTTTATTGCGTTAAATAAACATTTGATTTGATGTCTCATATTTTGAATAGGACTAACACAGTTCTTATGAATTCCCAAAGTTGTTTACGAACAATACGTATTGTTCAGGATCAGTGTCATTTAGAGGTCCAGTCCATTTATACATCTGAGAGTCATGACCTGGATACATGGTACATAAAAACTGGAAAAGTTTTCAATTTTGAATTATTTTACCTAAGGCTGAGGAATTGTTTTTTGTGATGGAATGTGTAAACTAGTCTCCTTTCGCAAGTTCCTAGCAAGTTCCTCACATGTAGGCTAGCCAGTGTACCAGTATGTTGTGCAGTGAATGTTCTTCTTCTCTCTTATAAAATTGAAGATAAAATTAATAATTAAAACTCTAAATCTTGACATACATACCCTTACATCTGTGCAGTGAATGTTGAACTCAGCAGTGTTCTCACATAGAGGGTGGAGAGCACATACACTTTACCAAAGTTGATTAAATAAACATAATTTCAGACCAGACCGACTCGCAGGTCCATTTGGGGCAGTGACACAATGGGATTCCTGCCGACCCCACTAGCTGCTCTGATGCAATTCATGTCAGAGCTGTGTGTCCCTCTGGGATCCCAAATGGCCTTTAACAGCAATGAGAAGCTCTATGCTCTCTTTCTCTGGTCTGCCAATCAATGGTGATTGAGCGAGAGAGTGATAGAGAGAGCAGTGAGCCAGACAAGTGATGGAGGGCAAACCAATCTCTGGGCCAACACAAACTGGAATATTAAAGAGCCACGGCATAATAACAAATCAAGTCCTGGACACAGATTAATGTATATGTCAACAGTTAGAAGTAGAATGATTCATCCAATCATACAGTACCTTAAAGTTTGTGGTGTTGTTGTCATTGGGGCACATATTAATTTAAAAGGATATCAAGATCTTGTTTAAAACAATCTCAATTCCGCTGTACCCAGAAGCCTGGCCTATTAAGTACACCAGCTACAGTATAGTTTGTATTTAGTCGGTTAGTGTTTCCTTGGTTAGTGTGAGTAAACTGAAAAATTATCTGTAAATTGCAACTCTGTCCTGAACAGGTTCATGAAGTCCTAGATTATGAATTATTTGTTGGTGAGGTTTTACATTTGACTGTGATAAAAGTGTGAATCTTTAATTCATCAAAGCAGTGAAATATTAAATACACAGGTTGCTTTCTTGTTACAAATTATGTTAGGTTGATGTGATTCCTGCGTCATGAGTGTGTGCATTGTGTTCTTGCATGTTTCTCTACATTAAAAGTACAAATATTGTTGTCCATGAAAATGCATATTGGTAGAACAGAAGTTGTTCTTTTTCATTGTACATATTCAAATAATAAATGCATCATCATGATATTTCCACATTATGAAAATTAAGTAAAAAGGAAATCAACTTTTTGACTGCATTTGGCATTTCATGCACTTTCTTTACATGTATTGCCTCAAAATGTCAAATAATTATACTTAACGTATTCATTTTACATATTTAAAGCATTTGTTAAAATCTTCCAAAGTTTTTTTATTCCTATTTCCTACATGAATGTCATATATGTGGCCAAAACACTTAAAATCACATAGCGTGGTGAATAGAGAAGAGATCCGCTGGTGGTACCGAGCTGTCCATTTGGTCAGTTAACACACAGCCTGGACACTCATCAATACCACACAACACGTGCCTCTAGAGGTCTCTTCACAGCCCATGAGTCCAGACCAAGCTGGAAGGCGAATGCTAAATAGAGTCACGACTATGGAACTTTCTGACACCCTAGGTAACCCAAGTTAACAGCACAACCAGTTAAAATAGATGGAAAATGTAAAAAATACAAAAAAACTCAAACACAGGTTCACAGAGTGGATAAGTATAATGTGGAATTTTGTAAATGTATAGGACAATAAATGTACTTATTTCTGTATAATCAAATTTTTTTCATAAATAGAAATAACATTCTGAAAAAAATGTAGTGGTGATAGTTTGATGTTGTGTAGTTTAAATTGCTTTTAAAAGCCCTGGGAACATTGTTAGGATAGATTAAAATCTCATTCAGGAGTCTGACACTGGGTTGATGTTGAATCTTACAGCAGGACAATGATCCAATGGATTCCTCCACATCCGAATAGAATTGTCTCACTGACCACATAATGAAGATATTTGCAATGGCCATTCTAGTCCCCTGACCTAATCCCAATTGAAAACATGTAGGATGAGCTGAAGTAGGATGGACCAAGGAATGTTGGGAGATGGACATGGACGAACGTTCTCAGACACCTGGCATGTGTCCTCCCACCTATTCAAATATTCTAGCAGGCCCAGGGCTGCTCCCTTGGCAAGGGAACGGGCACAAAGTACTAAACGCAAGAGTGCTAATAGTCCTGATACATGTTTGAGTAAAAAGTTTGATTTTTTAGAGAGTAAGTCTGATCTGATACACAATCTTTTCATAGCCTTTTCTGCTCATGGAGAGCATTGCATGTTTCATTTTTACTTTATGTCCAGACCCCTGTAAGGATAACATCGGCTAACGCAGATGAATAAAATCCTAAAATACTGCTTAAGAGCCCACGTTCTAGTGGTGGATTAGCTGGCTAATCAGTGTTCTACTTGCATTCATGTGTTTAATGACCGATTAAACACCACATCATTTTGTTATTGGAGTATGGTCACACTGACACAAAAAAGCAACTTTTTGCTATACTTTAACATACCTAATACCTATGTATTGTAAGTAATGATAGGTAATATTACTAAAAATTGTTAACCTGTAAAAATTGCTTTCCTCCGTGTCAGCCATTTGCAATTGGATAGCAGGGACTAATCTTTAACAAAATTAATATCAAATGGGAGTAAAAGCATGTGACTTGTCAGTAATTAGCAGAGAACAGTGACCTTCAGTGCAGAACATCAGCTGACTGTGACCAAGTCCCAAATGGCACCTTAATACATGTACAGGCAAAGTGCACTATAAAGGAGATAGAAAATGACACCCTAGGTAGCCTGTGCACAAGAAAGAAACATACCAGATGACAGGAAGTGAAGCAGAAAGGACAGTTTATTGTACCCCGTACAGATAATAAACTCAGCAGTGTAAGGTACACATTGTGAAGAGGGAGACGGTGAAGCCTGTACAGGTGCATACAACCATTGGTCAGATAAGGGTAGAGACTATAGGTGGATACACATCCCTTTATTGAGAGACTGAGTATATGTCTCCCTATTCACAATATATAGTGACCTCAGTTGGAGAAAAAAAAAAAGTAGTTCACTATATTAGGAGTAGAGGGACATTTAGGATACATACCCCAGCCAAATCACCCCTTTATAAAGACAATCTTCTAGTTAGTCATCTTTTCATTCACCAAAAATGACCTCTAAAGCAAACTGTCTGCAGTAATATAATAAAAATCGCATCACAGGGATTTTGATTTTTTTTTAAAAGATACATATCTGTAATAGGCAGAACTATACAGGCATATACAATAATAAAATCAAACAGATGCAGACTTAGCAAAAATATATATTTGTCTTTTTCCCATTTAAGAAACAAAAACGTGAACAAAATGCAGAGAACTTTCACAATGTCTGCTTTGTCCAGAGAAAGCGATATGTTGGTGGACAGTTTGAATACACGGTCATGCAAAGAGAAGCAGAGGTCTCTTGTTGACAACCTGTGATTGGCAGAAAGACGCATCCAGGGAAAGGTGTAGAATCAGCCCTTCGCATGCAAGGTCCTGAACGATGCCTGCCATCCTGGTGCATCTGAGGATCTAGTACACTCATTGCAGAGAAAACATCAAGCACCCAATGAAATAAATGACCTTTATAATGTAACCTTTGAGGCATATATAAATTCTAAATCTCTGGGAAACATTTACTGGCGGTGTCCCTTTTGGAAAATAAAAAGGATTCCTGCAGGGCAAATTTATATTGGATTTATTTTTGTACGGATTTGTTAGTTACAACTGAGGCAATATAAGATAACTTCCAGATAACGTCCTGCATTTAAACACATTTGCCCTGTGTGCCTGTTTGGTAATCTGTTCCAGATTACACTGGATAAAAACATAATCAAGACTCGTTTAAAAAAAAACTATAAAAAGCTGTAGGCCTCTGGTCTGAGGAATCCATCCATCTAATCTGAGATAAAATGTCTCAGTAGGTTAGAGTACTACTAGTTCTAAATCCTAAACCAATTTGTAAAAAAGCCAGCATACTACCAGACATGTCTTTGCCATGTCTACAGAAACTAACAAGTCTGTGGGTTTGGAGTTTCTTTCATTAATATTTTGAAAATGAAAGCCCTTTCTTACTAACAAACATCTTACTGTTTATGTGACAGAAAAATATAGAATTATGGGGGACCAAAAAGGCAACTATAGAATAGTGCTGCATTTATAGATATTTTAGTGAGAATTAAAACTTTTATTTTTTAATATACTTTTAATCTTTTAGAAAAAGCAGATTGTCAAAATTCTGAATTGCTACAATTCTTGCAGAGAGATCTGTCAGTCCTCCGGCATGTTGTCACCATAACACGGCCCCCGGCACTCTATCACTTCTTCTTGGTCTCCATAGCAACAACAACGCCACCTCGCCTTGAGTCGGCAAAGCCGCTTGAGTACATTCCACCCTCGCTGTCACTGCCCACTCTCTCGGTACAGTAGAGGACGTCAGAGAATTTGGTCGGTGCGGGTTTCTCCTTAGTCGTTTTAGAGGGCGGGTTAAGTTAATCTGTAAGTGGACAGGGTCGAAGGAGTGACTTATTGGCAAGAGGAAAGGGAGGGATCGGGTTCAGGTTTGATCCAGTCTTCGCTCAGCCTCGTCAGTTTGAGCCCCGGGTCGGGTCCAGGAGTAGTAGAGGGAGTGTGTAACGTGGAGATGTGTCAGTAGCCGTAGCCGTCAGGAAAGGGCAGGCCTCCTACACACTGCTCCCCGGAGTCCACCAAGTAAGGGGGGTTGTCGTTGTAATGGGTGAGGGGCACGGTGTCGTCGTCAACCCCGCCGCAGGGCAGGCTGTCTGGGTCTGACTTCAGGTTGGGCCTCTGGTTGTCAGGGAAAGCCATGGAGAACAGGGCCTCGGGGTCACACACAAACTTGTACACGTACCTCTCGCCGGCAACCTGGAATAGACAAATCAAGAGAGCAAGTTAGTTAGACCCATGGAGGCTAATGGAAGACCTACTTCATTGAATGGGAATCGTCTCTATGGTTAGGATCTATGGCCCCCAAGGTTGTCGTTAAATTGAGCCAATAGCTAGCTAGCTCACAAAGCAGCGTGATGTTGCGGCTGAGAAAAAACGAACCCCCAAAAAACGGGAAGAATAGAAATGGGGAACCTGCCTTTACCTTCTGCATGATGCCCTTCTCGTAGTAGTAGCGCAGGGAACGACTTAGCTTGTCATAGTTCATGGCTGGCCTGTTCTTCTGGATGCCCCAGCGACGAGCCACCTGACGAGGGACAGAAAACAGTCAGTCACAATGCCTGACTGAACATTCCACTTATTCAATTTGTTGTTCTAGAACCATAATTCCCAGTAGCCTTAATGTATTTTTCAAACCAGGGTAAGAAAACACTGAGACAGCAAAATATTCCGACTCACCTCTTCTGGCTCAATGAGTTTGAACTCCATGCCCCGACCTGTCCAGGCAATGAAGTGACCGTTGGCTGGGTCGTCTAAAAGTGTGACCAGGAACTGCCAGAGCTGCAGGGAGCCGCGGCGCTGGTAGGGCGGACCGTCCCGGTACGCTGAGGGTTCCTGCTTGACCTTGCCTGTGACCAGGGAGAAGAGAGTGAGGGAAAGAAGAAGACTCGGCGAGCACTGTATTCCCCCTCAGCTAGCGACGGTGTGGTGAGACATTCCTAGGAGTGAATGACTGAAGCGAGGCGGGCTGCTCATTTTACACCCGCTTGCCATCTCTCCTCAAAGGAGACTTTCTCTTCTAGTTCTCGTTTAGTCGGTGGTGCAACGGGCATACTAATAATTCTGCCCTTTCAAATGATGCCAGCAGCTGAGCAGAGACGGAGTCCCCCGAGGATGGGAAAAATTATCTAGTGGGGATCCTTTTAAATAAAGAAATGAACCTCACGCTGCTCAAAAAGGACAGTACAAGGCCTTTCTTAACGTTGAGCCTCTTACCTTCTAGTCTGTCTGGAACCACACAGGCATCGTCATAGTAGAGGTGAGGTTCTCTGTCAAAAGGGAAACCTGCATATGGAAACAAAGAGGGATTAAGTTAGCTAGGCAACGGGAGGTAGTGGAAATGTGGCTCAAATTTGTTGTGGAGGCTAGATGCTACGGTCCAGTCTAAACAGCTAACGAAGCAATATAGTCGGGCAGCTGCCCATGTGTGGAAAATTCCGTTGCGCCAACATCACATAGGCAGCGGTGCAGCAAAGCGAGAAGCTCACGTAGTGAAAACCTACACAGGCCAGGTTGATGAATGCAGCTTCCTGAGAGATGACATTTCACTGATGACCTCTGCCTTTCCTGCCTGCCTGCCTGCCTGCCGTCCCTCTCTGTCCATCCCTGGCTCTCCGTCCTTCAGTCCCTGTCTGTCTCTCCGGCCCTCCCCCCGTCCCGCCCTCCGTTTGTGTCCCATTCCACAACCATGCAGCTTAGTAAGTCACTAGATATATTTCCCTGTTTTACCAGCTACCATTACCACACAAACCGAAATCGCTGCAATAAGGTTCCATTTTAAGTCGTCAATGTTGCGTTTATGTATTTATTACAGAGGGTATGAACTTTTGCCGGGAACATGTTACCATTACTTACTTTCTGGGTTGTTTTGGTAAAAGGTCCCTGCTCTTCCAAATGTAGACTGACAATTAGGCACTTCTGTAACACAGAGACACGAGAAGACATGTTAGTCACACTGACAGCCTCTCTCTCATACATAATAAACGTCAACCTCTGCAAGGAGTTCTATCTGGCCCACTGCTCTCTGCTCACACGCTAGCAAAGGGAGATGCGCGACCCAATTACTAGTTTCTCTCTGGTAGACGTGCTGTCTCTGTTCTCTCCATGAGCACTTTGTGTTGCTTTCTGCGGCTGTACCTGCTACAGCAGCACTTCCTCCTTTCACACCAAACGCAGGTGAGGTAGCATCCGAACCATTCGGCAGGAAAACGGCCACTAGTCCTTCCACCGCATTTGTTGGAGCGGGTTAAGCCCTGACCAGAGCACGCTACGCAGCACGCAAGAGCCCTCGCATGTCCACTGAGCCGCCAGATAGATTGCCCATTGGGTCAGGCATACAGACATTAAGTCGTGCCAATCGAGTTCTGCCCTGGCTGTCCCTTGATGGGTCAAGCCCCCCCCCCCCCCCCGCTGCAGTGCCAACGTGGCAGAAGTAGTGACCCGACAGTACCTGTCATGAGGAATAGATCCATATCACCATGTGGGACCACATCGAAGTGGTTATCCTAGTAGTGTTAGCTTAAGCCACAGCCTGTAATTGAATCAATGGTGCTCTAGCTAATAGCAACTCGTTGATCGTGTCGTTGAAGGCAACCAACCAACTAGCATTTCAACTGGAACCTAAAAGTTGGAAACGCTATTGGGGAAAAAGGACGAATTCTGGACACGTCAGTATACAGTCAGGACATCATCCCGATTTGGTGACAATAGATATGCCCATTTATGGTCAATAGTGACTGTCTACACACCCCTTGTAGTCTGCATGTTTGGCTGCCTTTTTTCCCCAGAATACTCCATAGTCTAAGTTCTGGGGGGGGGGGCTACTCTCTTTCTTCCTTGGTTCCACAGGACTTCAATTCAGTGTTATCTGTATATGAACTTTGTGGTGACTTCTGACATAAAAAGCGCATCGTAAAATACATTCAGTTGATTGATTACACTGACTTTGCTGCATACTTTCTAGTATATTAGAGAATGTTTTTTATTAAAACAATATTACTTATTGTCAGTAGCCCTATTGTCAAAGACTTACTCTATGTATGGGTGTTAGAAGAAATCAGTAAATATTTGTTTAAAAATATTCTGCCCCTTTGAAACTTATGAGTTGGTTGTACATATCTTTAGGGGGAAATGTCCAAAGTAATAATTTTTTTGATTACTAGGGGTGTGTCAACTTTCACTATCCTCTGTACATCCATCCAACCAACCAGAGATAGCCTGGACCAATGTGCCTTTATGCTGACGTACATATTTAAAGGCTGTAAGAAGCTCAGAGGATTTGTCATTACATCACTGGCCTCCCAACCGTAAAGCTGATAGGGAGATTGAGAGAGGGAAAGTGTTAAGCTGGCCTGGGTGGAGAAGTGGGTGTCGATGGCAGCAGAGGGACAACAGCTGGGGTGCGTGGGCTTTGGGAGAGAACAGCACTTCTGTGTTTATGTCGAGGTACACAATGTTTCTATTTAGATTCTGTTGCTACACATTTTAGACAAAGAAAGCTGAATCCGGCAAAAAGTTTGTGTACATAAGTTGACTGCATTCGTTTTAATGTAAATATCAGCGCAGTTTAGAGCTGGGGCCTTGTTCATGCTAGCAACTTTTGTAAACACAGACCAAATGCATTCTAGGTAGGCCTGTACTAGTGAAGCACATTTCTCTGGGATTCTGACCTACTTTCTTTTTCCCCTCTACCCATTGGAGGCTTAAGCCAGGCACAGAGACACAGTTTTACTGGCCTGACTATCGGAGCAGACTCATTTGCATAATTAAAAGTGACAGTCGTGTGTGTGCATGTTAGAGGTGCTGACGCAGGGCAGTGCGAGGCGAGAGGGGTTTGAGGGTCTACGCAGTCGTGTTTGTCTACGGTCCCGGGCTTCGCCGCACTAAAGCTCACAGCCGTGTGCCAGCAAGCCAAGTCAACAGGGACAGCCCCCCCTACCCAGGCTGTTCACACGCAGCCCGTCTGGCAGGACTCACAACGTCCAGGACGGAAAAATGATTCAGAGACCCAAGGGTGTGTCCCGTTTCTATATCCTTCTGTCCTTGTTCACTTCCCTTTAGTAAAGATTAGATTAGAGTCAACTCTATTGTCGTTGTACTGTACTTTTACTTGTTCAATGAAATGCAGTTAGCATCTAACCAGATGCTAAAGGATGACCGATATCAAGTACGGAGGAGAGTCTGTGTCGTCTTAAACCTACAGACAGTGACGTCATTAGGCCTGTGCTTTAGATCCAATTCCCGAAATCAGATCAAATGTTTTCTTAAAAACTCCACAAAGGTGCGCGATTTGACTTTGATGCACCTTGGATTGCCCGTCACCCCCCGCCAAGCCCTAGTGACATCCCTGACCACCGCCCACGCCGGTCGTGTAAGAAGAGAGAGCATTCACCAGAGTCAAAGCAGAAGTCCCGGGGCTCCTGCTTGACGGCCATGGGGTGGAAGGCGACCGGACGACGGCCCACAGAGGGGACGCTCCCATGCTCTGTGTAGCGCGGGTCCAGCAGCTCCTGCTTGTAGCCGTGTGGGGGCACGGGGACCAGGGGCTCGGACATCTGGCGGTGGTAGGGGGGCCTCCCGTCCCTCGACATAGAGCTGTGGCCGGGCGCCTGCTGTTGTGCCAGGAATTGGGGGCAAGCCTGGCTCTCAGAGGGAGGGAAGGGTAGACACGGCTCCGACATCTGCCTTTGGAACCTGGGACGGACAACGTGGGAGAGGGCAGGGCGGATGGTTAGACCGTTCTTAGCAGTGGCAGAGAAACGTGTTTTAAGAGAAAATTACAGTGGATGAGTTGCAAACGACATGGAGATGGTCAAAAGAAAGCCGCTGGCAATGAAAATGAAAAGAGCCGTTAACAACCGATCAGCTCCTAAGAGTCCAGGTTTACACCAAGACGCGGGGTGCACAAGCTGCTCAGAAGCCAATTTGGCTAACTCAGTGCAATCAAGCCTGCAACCTCCAAGCTGTAAATGAGATGTCAGAGGCAGGTGCCGCCGGCTAGCAGATATAAAAAGACCATTCGGTGACAGCGAGACCCCGTTTTCTAGAATGAGAGCTCCTTGGCGTGAACACCGCAGAGACAAGGTCAATGGCATCTGGCTGCACATGGGTTTCTTTTTATTGGCTGGCGATGGCACCTGTGTTCCGACACCTCGGGTCAGGAGCCCTGTAACAGGTGGAGGAGGGCGGGCGCTTCCAACGGCCGTTGGGTATCCTTCGTCTCCCAAAGAGGAGTCCGTCAACCACACCGGTGGCAAACCACTTGGGGGCACCTTCCCACCCTTTCACCCCCTAATGTCAGCATTAGTTAAAGGTTACGAAGCCTGACATACTCTCCACAGGACTGGGCATTCAAATGGCACGGGGGCTCAAAGGGCAATGGAAACACATGAACTCCAGCCTCAGTTAGACAAGTGAGTAAATTTAGTCCAGTCAAGATGGGGTCAGCAGTTATATATAAACAAGCTCATTAGTTTACATGTTTGTAAACAACTAGATGGAGTCATTCACCGGTTGGCCAGTGACGAGTTTAATCTCCATATTTGGGAATATTTGCATGCACCAACATTGGCATATATTGCCCGTGGCTGAGACCTCTGATGCTGCTTCTTATGACAGGCTCCCTGATCAGTAAGCCTAGACTTGGTCGTCGTCACATTCAAGACGGGATAGATTGGCGTTACGGTGAACTTCACTCAGGGTCGCGGCAACTGAAATCCCGGGAATGTTGCGGTACAGCTTGCCAGCGACACTCACCTGTGCTCGGGGCTGTAGGCGCCATCCTGACGGAGGTGTGACGGGGGGCAGGGCACAGCGAAGGGCGGGCTCTGGCTGTGAAGGGGGAGCGGCCTCTGCTGGTTGTGGGCAGGGCCAACCGCTTGATTGCCAGGTTGTCCATGTGGCAAGGGGCGGGGCCCTTGTGTCTGGTTTTGATTGGGTATCTGAGGATGAGGGGGTGGAGTTGGCACGCCGAGCGGATGTGTCCCTGGGGTGTTTGAGGAGCTGCACGGCGATGCGGGTGTGGAGGGAGGGGTCAAAGGCTTGTAGCCCACACTAGGTTTCCTCTCATAGGCACTGAGGAATGAAGGAAAGACAGTTAGGAAGATAGTGATGATAATGGACTGCATATATGTTGGTGTGGTGTCACGCACAAAGTATGTGTGGAAACAGGCCATACCTGTAACTGTAAAGGCACTTCTCTGTGTATGGCATGGGACTCCTGTCCTGGCTACAAGGAGAAAGCTCTTTGGAAGGACTCAGTTCCCGTTTAATCTTGGTTGGTGGGGGGCCATGAAACATCACTGAAAAGAGCAGGGATGGAGAGGGACAAGCATATTAGAAAAGAATCGGGCTCTTGCGAATTCAACCAATAAACAAAAGTGCACCCAGTCAGTGCTTATTAAATATCCTCCATTTTCAGTGGATGGACGGACAGTGCATTCTTGTTCCCTCCCCAACCAGCACTGTAAGCCACTTAACAACCATTTGTCACGTCCTAATGACGGCTGACAGGCCAATATAAAACCTCCATCTATATTTCCCCCATCAGTATCATACCATCACCACAGTCCGCATGTGACAAAGAGCTGCCTCTGATTTCCATTACGACCCCGGCCTCATCCTAAACAGCACCCGATGTCTTTCTAAGTGCGCTACGTAGGGAAGTTTGACTAAGGGGCTCTGGTCAAAAGAAGTGCACTGCGCAGGGAACAGGGCGCCGTTGGGGATGCGTCACCAGTCAATACCCATGAATCAGTGTGGCCGTAATTCGATGATTCTCAATGATTTTCCTCCCCTCACTGTAACCATTAGCCCCCGCTAGATCTCCAGTCTCACATCGGGATCCCATTTCCGGCGCCACATAATGGCCCAGTGAAAGCGGATACCCGGCGAGCACGGAGTAACAGGAGCTGGATAAATCAGCCTAACCCTGACTCTGATGGACAAGGGACTCTGGGAGGGAAACAATAGGCCCGCGAGCTGATCTCCATGCAGGCTACAGTAGCCCCAAGCAGGACTGCACTCAGGAGGGACAGCGAAACGGAGCATACAGATGGGCGTAAAAATTGAAGATTATCTGGCCACTTTCTCGACAAGACGGGGGTCGCCGATGGGAGGGTTGGGCCTGGTACAGGAATGGCAGGCGGTGGCGCAGTCCATTGGTTCGGAGGGCTGGCTGTAGGTGGGGCCAAATGGCAGCAGTGAATAGAGGTTCTGTAAGAGTCTGGCCTCTTGCCCGGCAGCGGTGGTCGCTGCCAATCACGCACGCACGCACGCACCTGAAAGCCCATGTCAAGAACTCCACAGCACACTCACCTCACTGTGAACAGACCAGTCCTGGATTCCCCCGGAGCAACCTAACAGGGGCCCCACTGTCTAAACACACGGCGTCTACCTCAATAATATATCGCAGCACCTCGGCTTAGCGGTCACTACTTTACAGCACGCCACCACGCACACCAGGGCCAACACACAAACCACTAACAAAGACCGAGAGACGCCAGCAACCACACCCAGTCTCCGCTGCCACATCAGACGAAAACAAACTCAAAGGGGAGGGGATTGGGTGGGGGGGGCTGAAATGAACCGCTCTATTGAACATAACTCAAATATTTCCCTTGGCTGCAATATAAAGGCTCTGTGCAGAGCAGACAGATGGGCGAGGGGGAGAAGGAAGAGAGCTTTGTGGACTGGGGCTCTCTGGTGTGAGGAGTGGTGGGTAGCTAATGTTGGGTTGGTGGTCGACCAACCAGCACCTCTGCACCTCCCCCAAACCCCCGCTCCAGATCCAGCTCCCCCTGTTGGAATTAGTCCCATTCCAGAGGCTGAAAGTTCACAAAAGTGTGAAATCAGATTATGAGCTTGGCTCATGTGATGCCCCATGCCAATCGGCTGATTAAACCCAAAATGGGGGTGGGGGTCGCTTCCCAGATGAGAAAGGAATGTTTGAGGGAAACAAGAATGGCATCAGGCCCTGGTAGAATGAATGCCCTCCAAGGACAGATGGATATATCAGCGTGAGAGACTGACTGAATAAAATATCTGAGAGCAATTGTCTCTTTACGTGCAGCACTGTTTAATCCTGTAGGTCTAAATGGTGTAGAGATCTGGCTACCTTGTGCTTGGGAGAGCTGGACATAAGGTCTATGATGGCCACAAAATAGTCCAACATTTCACAGATTGGGCCTGGACACAAAACAGCACAAATACGTTGAAGGCGTATTTTTTGACTTCATTGATCACATGCCTTTCGAAGAAAACATTCTATGTACCTGTTATCAGTTGAGACACTGTATAGTCGTGATTATATAAATCTGGTGGCAGGCAAAATAAACCCATCAGATGATGTAAAACAGCATCTAAGCCACAGGTGGCCTTTTCACTCCATTGAGGACTGAGTGCCTGCAGGACTTTGGCTCCTAACTTGTACCTAGTTGAAAGTTAAGGTCATTAATTAGTTAAGATCTCTATGCTCCTGGTTATCTAGGTCTTGACTATTTTAATTTAACATTTGCATTTAGAAATGCTGTTTAATCTTACATAATTTATGTTGTTCTGTGTACCGTCTTGGATTTGACTGCCTTCAGTAAGGTTGTCCTCAAAAATTTGACTAGGTCCTTCATTGACTTACCTGGTTAAACAATTGTAAAAGAAATACATAAAAATAAACTAGGCCCTTCGTGGAATGAATTCAACATTATCTCAGCTACAAAATATACAACGTGGTATATCTTTGTAGTAGGAGTGTGTGTTTCGTGATGGTGTGGGGTACTCAAAGCAGGTTCACTTTGAGCGTTTTTTTTGCCACTCCTAAAAGTCACTTTGACTACTTCAACCATAGGCAAATATGCATAGAATGTTTTGTTCAAATCAAAATAGCCAAGATCAAAAGAAGCAACCATGTTTGTGTGCACGCGCACGACTCTGTTTCTAACCTGATCCCTCCTGCCCCACAAACCAGCTGGGTATACATTATACATCTCAGGTACTCACAGCTATCTGACTGGAAATCTGGAACAAACTGTTCGTCATCGGGCACCTGGGCTGTGAAGGAAGAGAGAGGGTTGGGGGGGGTGAACATGTTGACAAACATCGAGTCCACGCTGGTTAAGCAACACTGGAACTGCCCGTTGCATCCTGAGGTCTTTAAATAAACTGTCAAGGCAAACTAAAGTGAGCTACTAAGACCCATTATTAAAACAGGCCCGACAGTTGTGGCAAATAAGACAATGGACAAGTCCTTAGTGAATACACCGTTAATACTAAAGGTACAGAGGACCACAGAGAGGAACTGACCATTAGGAAATGTAATTGAATTAGACAATTTAAAAGGCGAGTGTAAATTGTGTTCTCTTAGTCAGCAAATATGCTCATTTATTGGGTTTCCTCTAATTGCTCGAGCAGAATGCACAGACAGAACACATGAATATTTCAAATGATCAGTTTATGGCTCAAACGCACCACAGCTGTCTGCCTGTTGAAAGCACTTCCTGAGTACTTTGCAAATAGAGTGCAGAGGAATATTATTGGTAGAATCAGATCCAGACCTCAACAGCTTGTTAAAAGATTGGCAGATCAACTGTGCAGTGTGACCCCTGAGCTAACTGCCAATCTTCCCGAATGCTCCCTACCACTCAATAACCACATTCAGTACTTCGACCCAAGTCAATCGCTTATTAAAAAACTACTTTTGTACTGCATGCTCTGAAGACAGCAGCACATCAGGGGCAACTGTATTACACCTAACAAAAATATAAAAGATTCAACAAATTTTACTTATTAACCTGTGTATTTCCGCTCATGTGAGAAGGCCTAACAAAACCACCCCAACTGACTGATCTCATACGAACTGATATGGTCAAATATTTCAAACTGTTGTGTTCATATATTTGTTCAGTACACGAGCCTAAAGGCAAGTAGGAATGATATCAGCGTGAACATGCGCTAGTTTTGCAGCAGAGATCATGAAATGGAAGGATTTTGTATCAGCTCTGTGGGGATACATACAAGTCAACTCACCTTCTGCAATCCAGATCTCCTGCAACTGACTAAGGTCTTGGAAGAGGTCTGAAAAGGATTAAGAAATGCTTTGTTTGTTTACAGGACTAATGGATCTTCCCACCACCAAAAAGAGAAAATCTCCAAGAATGATCTGATAAGGGCATGTCTCCTGAGTACAGCATGGATTAGCAAGAGCAAAGGGGAGTTGTCCAATTACCTTCTGTGTCCTGGGCAAGTTCTGTGTCAACCAGCTTCCTTTTCCTGTTGTCTATGACTGACCTGCTGTATGTTTCCTCCACTTGAGATTTCTGCAACCATGAAGAAAACACAACAGACATGTTAGTTAGTACGTGATGCCGTCTGTCACTCTGAATGGCTCAAATATAAACAAGGGGTCAACTCTGATATGTTGTTCATAAAAGAAAAAAGGCACCTCAAGGTGGATAAAATGTGCCAAAATACCTCAGCGAACAGTTGAATCCAGCAGCGTGCTAAGAAAACACCTTCATTTATGTTTCCATGTCAGGCCAAGCACAAAATCCAGGCATACCAAATTGCCTTGTGGCTAACAAATCTTAGCCGTGGAATAGCCTACTACCTATTTTCTAGACCCCATAGTACCTTACAGATACCTTACAGAAATCTAAGGCTGTTCCAATAACCACATTCGAATATATGTCCAAAACTTTCTGGATTCCAACTTGCATGCTTCTTTAAAGTTGGAACAAAGCTGATGAAGACAACTTCCATGTTTCAGATTTATAAAGAGAACAACGTGATTACTAGGTGTCATATTCAAGTAAAAGGTTCTAAACTATATATTTCTATGAAGATGACCAGGCATCAGCAAAAAGATTCTTACATTCGCTGGGACCAGAAATGGGACTTGCTGATCATAGAATCCGTCCATGTTATCCAGGTCTTCGGAAGTTCCCAGAAAGGGGGGTTCGCGTTAAAGCGATAGCGCAACTGTCACTATTTACTAAATGTTCAACTGTGGACAACAAAAAAACAGAAACAAGTTTAGATCACACAAGTCTTCTTTGCTACTCTGAAAGTCTTTTGGTAAATCTTTCTCTATTGTAGACACATGTACGCAGACATCAGAACCCCTAAGACCTCACCCCCTTGTTGCTCTTGGCCAACGCGGTTTTATATGCAGTCAGGAATGTTTTTAAGTGAACATGCTGGTTAGAAACTTGTCGAACATACGCTACTTAGACCCGCGTTGTAGCTGTGCAACATACGTAGCTCTCATTTAAGTGTATATTCTACAGTAAGAGGATGTCACGGAGTTTTTTTCTTCTTGAAAATGTATGTGAAATAAAAAACATTGATTGCAAATTTAAACAAACCAATACATCTCCATGCGCAATGACAGGGTCACGAGTTCTACAAAACCTTTTTACAGAAGCACGGTACATGTTTCAAGTTTTGTAATGTGACTGTTTTCCAAACACAGTCAATATGACATGACATCTTGGAGACCGCAAACATAACCAGTTGAGACTAAGGAGATGTCTTGTTTTTTAGTCCTGGCAGCATAGTGGTTGTTTTTTACCCGAAACTACAGGCAGAATCCCTAAACAAAGCATTATTAACCCCTTTCTCGAGTCCAATTGAAAATGATGTTTATACTTTTTTGTGATTATAGCATATGCGCGTGCGCGTGTGGGGGGGGCGGTACTGCGAACTCAATATACATTATAGCACAGCTGCCTTGTCCCCTGGGCATAGCGCAGTTCTAAACCTCATACAGTGTCACCAGGCTCTCTACACCCCCGTGTATTCACTTACTGGATGACGAATAGAGGCATAGCTGGCCAATCATTAGTGACACGCATAGTGGCAACCCATGGAAAATACGTATTATCTGATGCATAAAATGTGCCACTCCAGAAGTGGACAGCATGGCGCGTATTTATTTTACATCAATTTGTGAATACAGAACAAGATAATTAACCGTATTCTAAAATAACAGATCCACATGACCACTTATGTTCGATCGTGTAACTTCTGTAAACGCCGTGGGAACAGTGGGAAATTGTGGGCTTTTTTGAATAATAAGAATCATTTAAAAAAGGCTCTCGAAATAAGAAATCACATTTATATGAAAATCCTTTTGGTTTTAAATAGTAACTGCTATACGATCAAACTAAAATCTCAACTTGTTAAAAGCATTTGCATTTGTGGAGGAGGTGAACAACATCCGACACGGCCGACACCCCCCAGTAACCTCCACCCTCCCAATTCACCGACCCTTGTTTTTGTCAATGAAGTGAAACTTGATCCGTGTAGAACTGCAAGAAAGAAAAAAGCCTGACCCTGTCCATTCATAAAATCACAAGCAGCCCACTGACCTCGAAGATAAGGAAACCAATATGCACCCTCAGATAAAGGGACACGCAAATAGTACAGCACAGCACACACAAACTACAATATAGTGCACGGGGCAACTTAATATATAGCAAAAGAAAATGGTTGCCAAAGTAGGCTATGTTTTCTTGAAGAAGATGGCGATCCGTTTTCGTCCGTGGCAGAGCTCTAATTGAGCTGTTGCAGGGGCTCGTAAACTTCTATATATCGATTTGTAACTGACGACAATTCATGCAAAATAAGAATCTAAAGCGTTTAGATGTTAAGCTACTCACCCTTTACGCGTTTCAATTCCGTTACAGCATGGGAAGAATGTAAGCTAATAAATCCACAACGTCTTCGTTCCGTGATTAATTGATGCGCTCCCTTCGAATCATACAACTAGACTGAACGCTAAGGTAATGGACGGGTTGGTTTTCCCTGGGGCTCCAGTGGTACACAGAAGGCACACGCTCATTGGCTTGCTGGTATTGTCATTCATGGGAATAACCAATGGACATCTGAAACTTATGAATTATTAATCAGGTGCTCGAGGACCAATGGTAGTGTTAGTCTATCCTATATTTATGAATGGCTAGCTTTCATTCAAAAAAATCGGTTATCGCCTCTGTGAGACATTTAAAGGGCCATGAAGGCATATAACCTGGTCATAACAGACAGTGGAAATATACAAATCGGTGGTTACTGTTTTATGTAAAAGTGTTAGTTTTTTATGATTTGGCAAATAACTGTAATTTTGAAACAGGTTGACCACAGTCCACTGCAATAGTCACAACCACAATCTGATGTACGCCATTGGAAACAAAATGTGATGCAAACTAAAAAGCCACAGAGTATACTTTCCCCTACCATGTCTGTAAGAAAGGTCAAATATATTTTAGTTTAATTTAAACCTAGAAAAAGTTTACATGTAACCTTTTTATGCCTGTACATGTGATTGGAAGGGTGTAAATGCTTGCCTGCGTGCATGAATATGTGAGTATAATGAGCCTTTTACACTGGTAATGTTTGAGTTTTATATAAACACAGAAATGTAGCCACACGTACCCTTTGTAATGTGTTTTGGTGCGATCCAGGGCCAACACTGCATGTGGGAAGGCAAGCTTGCAGGCCAGCAAGATCCACTGGGAAAATGACTATTTACCGCTCAGGAGTTAGGTTTAACATACTATTAGGGACAGTGTTATAATTGGTGTAACTTATGGATACATGCATTATGGGTTAAGTTTAGGTTTGTAGTAAGTTAGCTATCGGAGGTTAAGATCAAGGTAGGGAACATGGGAAATCAGTTTGTGGTCCCCGCAAAGGTATACAAAAATGTTTCCGTGCATGAGGATAGGCTGAGGAGTGTATGTGTGTGTGTGTGTGTGATGTGGTGGTAGGATTAGTGCCTATGGGTCATTGCAGTAAACCCCTCTCATTATCACCAGATACACTAAATTTGGAGTACTGTATATAAACCTAAACCCTGCAGTTGAAAGTGTAATTTACAAACACCCAGGGAATATTCAACAGCTGGTATGAACAACCTAATCCCTACAAGCCAACAACCATGACGCAAAGATTACAAGACTGAGGGATGGACGTGAATAGTAGGAATATATAAATACATGGATTTGTTGCCTGACCCCTAAAGTCTCAAGGGGAGAGGTTGAATTACAACAGAGGCTCCTTTTATCATTGGCCTGCATGTCCGTTCTGTCACTTGGCATGGATTTGGTCCGAGTTGTGTGTGTGTGTGTGTGTGTGTGTGTGTGTGTCTGAGGGTGAGTGGCTAGAGGGTGTTGTTTGAGAGCGAGCATATTGTGCCTCTATTTCAATTCTTTCCTTAAATAAACGCGACCCACACACAGTGACACATGCGCTGCGGCATGCCGTAGAATGCTACGTTGGTACAAATCCGCCCCTGTCCTGAAGGACCTCAGCGCTATAGGTCTGAAGGAGGCCGGCGGGGAGCAGCATCATTTCCTGTTCCCTTTACTAGGCTTTTTTCCTGCCAGCAGGGACTGGGTCAGTGTGACACGTGTTTGATCCATATGCCATTGTATGTAGTCATTCAGTTATGTTATTTGTCTTCAACACCCACGCACCCACGCACACTCACAAACGCACAGGCACTAGGTAGTTCGGCATCTCGGTGCGTGCTACTGGTGTACTTGAGATCTATTGGTTTGTTTAGTAGGACCACTTCTAGTCCAAAATGGAGAATAAGAGTGGCACAGTACAGTGACGTTCAAAAACATTCAGTACACTGCTCTTGAGCAAAACATGTCACCTTTGCCTTACCAAATCTGGGCTCAGTCCTTCAACCAGGGTCCCTTGTTAGGCCCATTCCCAACTCTACCTAATTAGATCCCGTCACAAGCTGGACCATTGTACTGTAGCACCCAAAACACATTAAGTGGATAACTTTCCCATCTTAATCATTGAATGCCTTCTTGGCAGTCATGCCAAAGGGGAACGCCTGACTCAGCGAGAAAATACAACACTGGGAAAAATACTCTCGAGACAAAATGTGACTACTGTATATAATGTACTCCTAAGGGCCCTGGTCTAAAGCACTACACTAAATGTAATATAGTGTACTGCTGTGGGCTCGGTTGTGAAGAACTACCCTAAAGGGAATATAGTTCCCTGCTTTGGGCTCGGGTCTGAAGAACTACTTTAAAGGGAATATAGTACCCTGCATTGGGCTCGGGTCTGAAGAACTACTTTAAAGGGAATATAGTACCCAGCATTGGACTTGGTTCTGAAGAAATACCCTAAAGGGAATATAGTACTTTCCTGTGTCCCCAGGTCTAAAGCGTTATATTACAAGAGCCATCTTGAATGCTTGACACACATAGATAATTCCTGCCTCGTTATCTCTGCTGTGGCAAATAAAGGACTCCCAAAGGGTCTTCCATCTCTGTGGGGCTTACAGTTATAATTAGAGTTGGTATTCCAAGTGGCACTCTATTTCCCATGAAGTGTACTACTTTCAACCTTCTCTTCTCTCGATTTCTGCTCAAACGCCTGGTGCCACAATGTTTCTGCAGGTGCCTGGTTGGGCCAGAGGTCAAGTCAAGAGTCAACATTTACACACCCGCGAAAGGTGAGGGCTCTCCATATGTGATTATGTTCCTCACAACAATGAGATCCCTTGTGACACAATCAAAAGACCTTGAAAAAGTTCTTAAAGCGAAGTGTGTGAATGTTTTGACTTCACCATTAAATGTAGAATAAAAAACATATGAATGCCCCAAAAACTGTGCTATTTAATCCAAAATATACAGAAAAGTTTAATTTAATGTTTGTGAAATATTATTAATATTTTCTAATGAATGTTGTGAATCTTAAGTGATCAGTTAAAACAAATTTTTTTTATCTCTTTGAAATTGTCCTTTAGTACTTTAAAAAAACAATCTACGAATTAGTGAGTGTTTTTTTCCAGACCTATTCTGAAGCATTTTGTGAGGCTTTGTTCTTTGGATGGCAAAATGGCACTTTAAGCACTCCAAATAGCCTAGCATTCGTTATGTTAGATTTATTAAACATAACAATTTAGGGTAATCAGTTCAAGAGCAATTATTTAAAAAATGGTGGTTTATTTAAGAAAGAACATGAAACTTTTTTAAAGACTAGTTAGGAAGTGGACATGTTAAGTATCTTTGACATTAGGCTACTTTTTTTAAATAAAAAGGAAAAACATTTGAAACAGACACCTGAAACGTAGGAAAAACAAAGCAGCTTTTCATGGTGGACTGTGTTTGTGTGTTTGTGTGTATGCACGTGTTGGCTCACAGGCCTGAGGGAAGGCGGGCGTTGGTGTAAACGAGAAGTGTGTCATTCATAGATGTGGTGAGCGACGTGGATCTTCTGCTGTTTGTTCAATCACATTAGAGTCACGGGTCCTTTCCTCTGAGCAATACAGTAATACAGGTGTGTTCCTTAGTATGTCTGTAGCCTATGCATTTCATTAATTCAATTTAGATATTTCAACATAGATACTAATATTAGCATCTCACAACACAGGCTACTTCAGAAGTAAACTGTGAATGTTGGACATGCATGAGACTCTTCTGTTCTCAAGATGCAGAAGAAATATTTGTCTCTGGAGTTATGTCAAGATGATAATCACTGTGTGGCAGGAAGACTTAAAAAGACAACATAAAAAAAACCTGGGGGATTCAATTAGAATCCTATAAATGTGAGCAGAAAACCCAATGTGTCAGTATGTGTTTGTGTCTGTGTTGGGGAGAATTGAACAAACTCAGTAGACCATATCACCAATGGCATGTTCAACCATTTTCTTTATTGATTATTTTTTATGTCCATCGACATTGATGATGCCGACATACAGCTAGCGTCAAGTGGGTAGACAGACAGGCGGTAGACAACGCCAGGGCAGAAAATGGGATTACAGATTCATGGCCCTCTTTTCGCCTTCTTGTCACCGAGCACTAGCTATAGGCGTATAGACAGCTACACACATACGTACTTACATACCACATTGACCCTGAGGGGGTAAACACCACAGAACTAAAATAAATAGAACAGGCCTCCACATTAAAGTCAATGATGCCTTTATGGATAGACTGGCAGCCGTTTCGACCATACCATTTAATAACCTATGGACAGAGGTTCCGAGCCCAATCTATTAATTATACTTCTATGGCAAACACTCTAGGCCTATGGGTTTTTCATACATGTAGAAAATTACACAGGACTGATATGAACTGTAGGCATGGCTCCACTTCTGTACAAACCACTGGTGTCAATCAATACAGCCCAGGCCTAAGAATAGGACCACGCCAGCGACACTGACAGTATGATAAACCTCATTGTCTCCGTAAGTCTCTAAAGGTTGAAAAAAAACAACGTTAGGAAGGACAGTGCATCACATGGAGAGAACGGTTTTGGGGACGGTCTTTGGCTCTGTTCCAATTATTCTAACTGTCAACCCATATAAAATTCTGCAGGATACTGTCAATGCCATGTTTTTGTACATATTTTTTCCTTTTTTGTTCCGGATATGTAATGGTGTCAAAGTGAACGAATTGTAACAGAGTTTATATGGCAGGTTTCTTTGAAATACCATAAACACGCCCTTTAACCAGCATCCAAACGGAGGTTATTGTTTTTGTCATTGGTGTTGTGTTAGAGCCAATCACTTCCCAAAGTTTGATTGGTTGACTCAATGATTGACAGACTCTGAAGTCACCCCAATAACATCAACATTTTAGAAAAGTTAAGGTAAGGTTTAGGGGTAAGAGTTCAGACTTAAAGTAGGGGCTAGAATTAACGTTGGGGTTTAGACAAACCCCTGTCAAATGCCTTCTCATTGCACACAGTTTGTTAATAATTGAAGCTTTGCCCTACCCACTGAGACAACCAACAACAAATACTTTTTTTTCTGTTTTTAGGGCACAACTTCCTACAGCATAAGATTAATGACAGAAAACATTAACCTCCCAACTAAAACTCTGTCCCAATGTCACTTCTGAAAATGTGTGGTTTCCACAAGTCACTGGACATCAAGACCATTATTGACATCAACACAGACGGCAACCACAGCCACACGCTATATGGCTATGGCTATTAGAGTGGCTGCAGTGCTCCACATATAAAATTCTTGCTGAATGACTAACCTTTGACTGGGCCCGCAAAGGGTAACTATGCACTGTAGTGCTGTTGGAACAAATGGCAAGAAGATAATGGATAACCTCATTCTGGCCCTTCTTGTGTCTCTAGGACAGCCAGAGGTCATATTCTACACATCATTGACAACCTGGCCTAAATCAATACCTTTGAGAAGTATGTACTGTAGGTTTGTCATTAATTGAGGACCACCCATGTTGGCCATTGATGGTAGGGACCCAGCAGGTGTTTAGTGATGGCCGTCGGTTATTGGAACAGACTCAGAGTTTATTATAATCATCATCATTCTTTTATAAAAAAATGTTTTTCTTTTACTTCTTCTTAGTCCGTGACCTGTATGGCAACTGTCCTGTTGTTGAGAGAATGTTTATTTGTTTGGCTATAGATCATTTCTGTTTGGACAGAGGTGATCAGTGACTGACACAAACATTGAGGAGTGATAGATTCCGATTGGAAGTTCGGTGGTTTTGAGGTCGGCATCCATTTTCGATCTCCAAATGATGAATCACAAAATGGTCACTTGGTGGATATTTCTCCCGGCAAGTATCCATTTGAAAAACACAAGCCATCAGTGTCCTGTTCTAGCACAAAATCATCAACATGCTAGCTAGTGTATAAACAAGAAAATCACCAAGGATAGATTGGGGGGTTGACTAGCTAATATGACTTAACGGTAAGACAAGTTCTAGTTTGAGGGAGGGGTTTGAAACAATCTGTGTGGTCTCTCTCAAGGAGTCAGATAGTTATTTCAGTCTCCTTTGCTTCAGCAGGCATGCGGTGGTGTCACATCAGAGAAAAAATATAAACAAATATCTATATACACATAATTATAACTGTTAAAATGTAAAATAATACTTTCCCATCAATGAAAAGTAAACTGTAAACATGCACACTTTTCACTGAGCCGCCGCCTCTATCCAGGACTGCTTCACTTAAAACGAGCCCCATCGTCCAATGACCATTGGCTGCCAACGCCATGTGATGATTGCACAGATTATGTGGTCATTGAAACACTGGCCATGTATATTGGTTTGAGGTGTTGCAGGATCAGACAGACTAGGTCCCAAATACCACCTCATTCTCTATATAGTGCATTACTTCTAAGCTTCTCTGATTTAAAGTAATTAACAATCAGATATAGCCTGCCATTTGGAACCAAGTCACTGTTGCACCTAAATCCTGCGGTCACTGGACAGGTGACTCTGTTTTAGTGGGGCACGGACGCGAGACTCTTGGCTCAGTGGGATTTTAAAGGGAACTATGGGCGAGGACATCAAAGGTTTGCCCCATACTTGGTGGTCAGGGTGAAGCCCAAATGGCACCCTATTCCTAAATCTGTGCACTACAAAAGTTATGATTCATGTAGGGATTAGGGTGTGATTTGTGACAAAGGCATATCGTAGGGCTCACTCTACCTTCACAACCCTGTGCCCTGCATCCTAACCCCTCCTGGCAAACAAGGGTGCAAGGCCACCAGAGGGGGCGTGTCTTGTGCCAAGCCCCAGACTGTCATTCACGTAACTCACTGAGGAACATAGATCTGTAGGTAGGCTTCTATACTATGTCTCAAAGCTCTTCAATACCAATATATTATTAAACACATTCTAGTGTATGGGCACACGACTTCCAGAATATACTGTACTATTATATCTATATTATATAATATATATAATATATATATATATAATATCTGGACATAACCAGTGGGCCATATTTATTGGGCCAGTGATCTATTCATAGGGATAGGGGAGATATAGTAGGTATCACAGGTTGTGCCTGATGTCTTGTCTCTTCAGCTGTTGCGTTTCAGTTTGACTCCTCAGTGTGATTTTCAGTTCAGTCATTTAAATGGATAACATATCTCCCTGACACCTCAGTTGCGCTGCCCAACAGCAAACATCAATGTAATAAGATCCACTATTTTATAGACAGCAAGCCCCCCTCCGTGGACTCCTGGTTTTGCAATCTTGATGGCAAGCAACTCTTCACATTGCGAGCTGATGTTTTCACACTGTAATTAGGAATAGTGTTACACAGTATAGATCCTCCTGAAATAGTAGGTTAAATTTAGGTCTTGTCCATGCTGTGGTAAATCAGACGCTGGGGCCTGTTACACCATCACTGGAAACCATTCTTTTAGGGTAGAGGTATATGCCACTAATTATTAAGCTAATAATGCCTTTATAGTGTGCTGTTAACCATATATTAGGATTTAAGAATGTTTTATTCAAACATTTTGTTGTGTGTCTCTGATCAATCCTTAATAGGCTAATTGTCAGCTATAATAACGTATGCATAGTGAATGAGTACAGTAGCGAGTTTCAAAGGGAACAGACTGCCAATACGCTGACTAAAATGGAATGAAGTACATAGTACTTTAACATGTGTTCCTTATTATGAACTGTCACCACATTCTGACTTTCAAATTTTCTTTCTCCAGAAATTAGCCAATTGACCAAAAGGGATATTACCTCCCCACATATACAATAGACACATATTCAGTCCTTTGACTGAAACAAGAGTAAACCTCCATACATTTGAATATTGGATGTATGGTATATATATATATATATTCCTTTTTTATAATTGCATTTCATTTAGCAGCATCCCAATTCACTGTGGCATTAACTTTGACTCGAGGAAATAGTGCTTCCTTCGTGCCCAACTAGCACCAACATTTCTTAGCTTGAGAGCCAGTAGTGGAATATACTGTATAAGATGAAATGGCACACATCTCAGGACTAGCACTGGCCTTTTGGGGGCCCCAGGCAATACCCCCCGACTTGGCAAAATATTTTTCTGTAACTGTACACATTTTGCAATGGTGTGAGGAATATGTATTCAAACACATTTCAAGTTCATTTAATTGGCCACAAGACAGACAAAAACCTTACCTTACTTCAAAAAAAGCATTATAGCTATTTTAATGCCAGTCTACTAATTCTACCATTAGACAGAGATAACCTTTGTTACGTTATGTAGTACATGACCTATAGCCTGTTCATTTTTGCATTTTTGTATAGGAAGAAAGATATTGCTGATAATTTGCTCCAGGGACTTAGACCTCCAGGATGGTATAATTATTAAAAGCATAATTGACTAGCTACCAAGCGAAAACATTTGAGCTAATATTACTAATTGAGTTATTGTCCGTGGCTGACATACACTGAAACTCTGATGCACACACTGTTGAACTAAGATAAGAAATAGATTCCACATATATGCCATTTAGACAAGTATGTAGTTGTAATTTGGCAAACAATTAGATGTTGCCGTGGGCATTGATTAAATTCTATTTTATGTTGCAGCGTGCTAAATGTTCAGAAGTCATTAAGGATTGATCAGACATATTTAATTTCATATTGTCTTGATAATACAACCACATTATCTTTGCTTTAGGGTACTGTACTCGCACCAAAACCAAGTCATTTCTATTTGTAATTTGTTCTCATCTAAAGAAAAACTGGAGCAAATTTCCATGATCGATCAATCTCTATTACTTTTTTGCTAATGGATTTGACATCTCCCCCAACAGTAGACATGGTGAGCAATATGTATGTAACATTCAGTCACAATAGTTGCATAATTGCAATACAATCCTGACCTTGGACCTGTTGGTTAAATGACATATTAACCAATTTGAACCCTATAACTAGTCGTCATGTGAATTGACAAGCAGTTGTATTTTCATTCAATTTGTACTTGAATATTGTCTGTATTGCACGTATGTCCCATGTGACAAACTAGGTCACATGCAGATTTTTTTTGCAAACATTTGGACACCGTTCTGAATATGGAATACATTTTAAGTAATTATACCCGGCTAGTCCCATACCAAGACAGCTTACCAGCAGTATTTACCTTCTCTAACCTGCTCTTTATTGACTATATGTATTTATGGTTGCTAATAATGAGGGTATTATGGATTGGCCAGTAACACATGACATGTTTGAATTGAAAAATAATGTATTCCTAATATATGGTTAATAACATATAATAATATCTAATAAGGACCTTATTTGCTACTTCTACTCATACATATAAACCATTAATAAGGGACTAATATGTTGTACCTTTAGCTTTTGGGTGGGGCTTGTTGGTTCTACCTATAGCACAACAGCATATTCAACTGTAAGATGTCTTACTGTGCAGGGCTCATCTCTGAACCCTGTCTCCCTTTACACAGAGTTTGAATCCTTCTTCTGTCTGACTAGGTTCTTCTGATCGGAGGATTGTCTCGTCTCCCATTATCTATACTGGGGTCTCCAACCATTTTGGGCATGGGAGATTGTATGGAATGTCTTTTTATTTTTGATATACATTTGGCACATTGTATTCTCTACAACTTTTCTCTAGGTCATTGGTGTATAAGAGAAAGTAACTCTTTCTGTCAGTTCTCCATGCCAATTGATCAGAATCATTATTTTTAAGGTCTGGAACAAAAATATAGAAACAATTTGTATTCCCCTTTAATAACACATATGCCCTTCAATTCCACATCTAGCAAAAGAGAAATGTGCTGGTCTTGATTAATCTGTGGTCTACTGCTACTGTCATTTCATACAAATTAAAGTTCAAAGTATTTCTGTCAGCTGACAATACACGTCATCATTATTAACAAATAAGTGATCCGATTTGTGCACCACAAACACAGACAGGGGCAACATCTTGATAATGAACTGCCAGATTATATTTTAAGCTAACAATGTCTTAAAAGGGATACTAATGTTATGTTGATTAGACCGTAGTTTAGAGTCTAAAAAAGATTGATGTTTTCATGAAAGTAACATGAAAACTTTATTCACCTTCATAACTGTTTCATAAGCTAATCATCTAGCTAGCAGTAGTCACAAATAGCTATGAGTAGAATGCAATCGACCTGTTGGAGACCCCTGTATTAATTACCCAAACTCCTTCAGTCTTTCCAACACTGTACACTAGGCTTCTTTCATTAACCGATAGCTGTTCTAGTGGCTTACACTTCTCTCCACAGCAAAACATCCAGTGTAAAGTCCAATGTTCACTCAAAGATCTATTTAATGTTCCTTGTGCACTGGGCTCTGTTTCACTGATCTACTGGTCTGGCTGGTAGGACCAATGGCCTTGCCCTCTGTAATATGTCAGGCTGAGACAAGGGCCTGTGTGACAGTCCAATTGAAAGAACGCCCATCCTTAGCATCTGTTTGCCCCAAGGCCTAGCATCAGATCAGCTATGGCTGTTATATCTAAAGACGCTTGTAGTGGTCTAAAATCCCTGCGTGGTAGTTTGAGTTTCCCATGCTTCCCAGGCCACTGTAACACTGTGGGTTTTACCTTGCGGCCACCGTCAAGCGTAAACGAAGAAATCAATAATAGATGATCTCTTTCCGTTTCATCTCTTAGGCAGTGCAGTGGTCTGGTGCCGTGGAGAGACACGGAAGCGGACACTCTACAAGTTCTGATCCATTATTCAACGGGTTCCTCAAAGAGAGAGAAAACACACAGAACCCAACCACACTACTTTTATCTGCTGTGTCTCAATCATTCCATTCCTCACTGCTTCACCTCTACACTCTTCTCTACTCCTCTGCTTGTCTCCCCTTCTAACATATTTCAGCAGCTTCTTTATCGCTCCTTGTCTCTATTCGTCTGAGGACCTTGGCAGCAACCCTAGACAAACCTATGTGCAGGCTGGCACTTTGTTTTGCCAAGGCATCGTGGCAGTAATGGCAGGTCTGGGATTGGAACAGGGGCTTAGCTAGGGGCCAGTGGCAGGGTTTGAGTTTGAACAAAGTTCTATATAAGCTAGAAAATTGGTACACAGGAAGTGGTCATTACACTGAGAAGTCAGTTCATTTTGAAGTGTTACTTTAGGTCCAAGGGGCAATGACTTGGTCCTCCGGACCTGTTGAGTGGATCTGCAAAGGATCCACACGGTGATGTTCCCCACAAACCTCTCCACCACACCTCCAATCCCCCAGGTACAGTTCCTCCACATGGGGAACAATTGATGAGTCCCGTCCTCAGCAGGTGTTGGTGGAGCCACTGGTGAAGAGTGTGTGTGAAGTCGGGGGGGGTTGAGGTGTCGTCCTCACTCATAGTCCTTACTTCGGTTGCGTCTTTTGAAGAGGAAAAAGGGGGTCTTCTGAGGAGGGCCCAGTAGCATGGGAACCTGGTTCTTATGTGTGATCTTTATCTGTAAGGGGAGGAGGGACAAGATTAAACTAAATTCCAACAACACATGTAGGACAACGTCATTTTGCCTGAGCAAACAAACTTTTATCCTAAAAACGTCAAGTTTTAGCAAAATGCCTGCATCTGTATGGGGGAGATGCAAGGGATCATTGGACCAGTAAAGGTTGAGTATCAAGTAGTCAAATCCTAAATTCCTTTACCAGATACACAATGTCAATTATGTAACACTTATGAATATTAAAATTGTCTGACATTGTCCGAATCCCAGCAGAGATAACAGAATAATGTCCCTCAGCTTGGCCTTACACCCCCGCACGGTCCTCTGAAAAATAATGGAGGATGTGACACTAACTGAGATGAACAAGGCCAGTTTGTCCTCAACACTATTTAACCGGATTGGTCATATTCATAAAGCAGAAGGCATTGTGCTGTTGCTATGCTGTCCAGCCAGCATCCCATCCTCTTTTAATGACATTAGCAGTCAGTGGTCTAGTGTGACATACCACTGTTTCAATTAACAGAGCTGTCACAGTGAACGTGGCAAGAGCTCTGGTGGCGGAAGAGCTGGATGGAGAGAAGGACACTCAAAGCAAGGTGGAAGTGTATTATGTGTGTGTGTGTGTGTATGCGTGTGTGTGTGTGTGTGT